>JBBPKP010000610.1:0-11734 GCA_038089335.1 Boletellus aff. obscurococcineus | reverse complement strand
GGGAAGAAGTTATTATTATGTTGCCCGATCACATTAGTATCATTCTTCTATCTGCGACAGTCCCTAACACCAAAGAATTCGCTGATTGGGTCGGGTATGTTTCCGTGCGTATTCTGCAGCAAGCTGGCCTCACACACTGCAGACGTACCAAAAAGAAGGATATTTATGTCATTTCAACAGCACAGCGCCCGGTACCCCTGGAACATTACCTGTATGCTAGCAGAGATATGTTCAAAATTGTTAATGCGCAACGAGGATGGGTTCCTGGAGGGTAAATGTTCTCTCATTATGGTACCTGGATGCGTTCTCGCTTACGACTGTTTCTAGATACAAAGATGCTAATGAAGCCCTGAAGAGGAAACAGGATAAGGAGCGGGAAGCGGCTGGTTTATCCCCACTTCCGGGTGTGCGCGGCGGGCGTGGGCAGAGAGGGACTGCTCCTGCACGTGGGGGTCAACGAGGAGCCTCTCATAACGACTCGCGAGGTAGGGCTGGCGGGTCCGCCCGTACGATTCACTCCGGTACAGATAAAAACCTCTATGTCCATCTCCTCGGTCACTTGCAGAAAAAGGGTCTGCTCCCAGTTGTCGTCTTTACGCTTTCGAAGAAGAAATGCGAGGAAAACGCAGCGACTTTGAGGAATGCTGATCTCTGCAGTTCCATTGAAAAGAGCGAGGTCCATGTTGCAATGGAAAAAGCGCTGTCCCGTCTGAAGGGCAAGTTGTGCGCACTGTTAATCCTCTTGGACTAAGCACCTTTTAGGATCGGACAAGAAGTTGCCACAGATCAGCAAGATGCGCGATCTCCTTTCTCGTGGCATTGGGGTCCACCATGGAGGGCTGTTACCCATTGTTAAAGAAGTGAGCGACTGCTTCCAGGTGTCACAACTTCTGATTCCTCCACGTCAGGTAGTTGAGATTTTATTTGCTCGGGGATTAGTGAAAATTTTATTTGCAACGGAAACGTTTGCTATGGTAAGGAGTGTGTACCCTGGGCCTTTTGCGCGTCTAACGGCCGCAGGGCGTTAATATGCCTGCTAGATGTGTAGTGTTCTCTAGCACCCGAAAGCATGACGGTCGCTCTTTCCGGGATATTGTGCCCGGAGAGTACACGCAAATGGCTGGCCGTGCTGGCCGCCGTGGCATAGACACCACTGGTACCGTCGTTATCGTTGCGGGTGATGAGTTACCTGAGGTAAGGATCACTTCTTATACATGTTGATTTACTCGACCATGTAGCTGTTGTAGGAAGCAAGACTGAAAAACATGATTCTCGGGACACCAGCGAAGCTTCAGTCGCAATTCCGTCTGACATACAACATGATCCTCAATCTCCTGCGGGTAGAGGCTCTTCGGGTCGAAGAGATGATCAAACGCAGTTTTTCGGAGAATGCGTCCCAACGGCTTCTACCGGACCAGCAGAAAGAAGTCGCTGAGGTGAGTAATGGGGTTCCTATTTTGAAGTGAATCCCAATTTCCATGCAGCTCGAGAAAAGTCTTCCGTCGATGTCCAAATCTCAGTGTGCTGCTTGCTCGAGTGACATCGAACGCTACTATGATATGCAGGATACGATAGTGAACTATAACAAGCGCTTGTTTTCAATGGCTGCTCCCAATCAGAAAATCCTCGGCACGGGTCGCATCGTCGTTTTAAGGAACTCGGTAAGCATAAATACTTGGAGAAATGGGAAATCTAGGGAATACTGCCTTGCTAGCACTTCCACCCTTTCAACGCAGCGGTGTTGCTGAGCCCTGATTTCGGAGAGCCAGGAGGCGGACGGAAGTATATCGTCCTCGCTCTTGTGGACCGGAGATTGAAAGACAGCAAGCAAGGTATACCCATTCTTCTTGGTAGTCGATTCCACCCATTGACCGTGACACAGATGCCAATGAAGACGTCCCCCCCAAGTGGCCCCCCGTCCCGTCTATGCTGAAGCCTGATGATCCCACGTATGAGGTCACTAGCGTCAACTTAAGCAGTATCTCCTTTATAACAAACAAGACTGTAAAGGTGATGCATTCATTATCCTGGTACTGAATTTCGAGGGGTATTCAGAATTTCAATGCAGGTTGATGCTTCCGCGATCATTGAGCGTCATTTAAAGGCTCGTGCACTCGAGATAACGTCCATCCTGGAAGGCATAGTCACGGAATGGGCCGCAGCTGAGACACTGCCGGAGATTGACTGGAATCGCATACGCATCCTCGAATTTCAGGAGGCCCTCCGTGCTAGAAATGAAACTCTCAAGAACCTTCACATGTTTGCGTGTACCCTTTGTGGTGACTTTGACAACCACGTGAGTTCAAGCGGTAGTCACATTCCCGATCAGTTTATTGACAGAACCGATAGTACGCCCGGCTCCATGGACAAAGAGTTTTACGGGCAAGAATAGCTGGACTGAAAGATGCGATTTCCGATCAGAACCTGGAACTTATACCAGAGTATGAGCAGAGGATCGAAGTCCTCAAAGAGCTCAGCTTTATCGACGATAACCAGACGGTGCAGCTCAAAGGGCGAGTTGCTTGCGAAGTAATTCTCTTTAATAATACCAGCAGTGTGATCTTGACGGATTCATATTAGATTAACTCGGTGAACGAGCTCGTTCTTACTGAACTTATCCTTGAAAACACTCTCGCAAACTATGAACCCGAGGAAGCGGTTGCACTTCTTTCCAGTTTTGTTTTTCAAGAGAAAACGGACGTCGAACCTCTTGTACCGCCAAGGCTACAGGAAGGTTTGGCGGCAGTCGCTGTAATTTCTGATCGGGTCGGACGTGTTCAGGACCGACACAAGGTTGCTGCAGAAGAATCGAGGTCCACTTTGAAAACTGGACTAGTTGAAGTAGTATATGAATGGGCAAAGGGGATGGTAGTTCCACGCTCCACACATCTCGTGTCATGCCTAACTTTTTCGTCGGAAGCCGTTTGACCAGATCACCTTACTGACCGACGTGGCAGAGGGAACGATAGTCCGGGTCATCTCACGCCTGGATGAGACATGCCGAGAAGTGCGAGATGCCGCACGAGTAATTGGCGATACAGAGCTATTCAAGAAGATGGAGGAAGCGCAGGTTAAAATCAAAAGGGACAGTATGTTGGTTCATACTCTCGGTCTATTCTCCATTGATCGTCTTCCACACCAGTCGTGTTTGCTGCAAGCCTGTATTTCTAGCAATTATGCTTTGGTTCGACCGAGCATTCGCGTGGACCTGTGAGGTCATCATTTGTTACGCAGCATTCCAAGTTGCCAGGAGACCGCCAGAGGCTGCATGTCATTCAGAGTAGCACCTGTTTCATGTACTCGTGTTCGCTACATCTGACATGGAGACGTCGGTTGTTGGCGAGTCTCCCGACCCATCCCCTCTGGACGACAATGTCGCAACTGAAGTGGCAGATGCGGACAGTCGCACGGAAGGCAGCAGTGGTTGTCTGGCATTGCCTGGCCCGAATGCCAACAGTGTCTTGCACCAGCGCCGGAGGGTCAATCCAGAAAGCCTCGCGCTGCGTCTCGGGCCCGATCTCGTGCGAGACTTGGACGCCCTCATTACACCGGGAAATACGGAAATGCCATCGTTTGCCGCGAGGAAGGAACTCCAGGAGCGATATAGTATTGACAGGAGACACATTTACGACTACTTTCACAGCAGGGGCCTGCGTGTGGTGAAGGAAGACAAACACGGCAATCCGGTGCCAGCGAAATCGGACCTCAGTCCCCTGGTAAGCGCCCATCTTCATCCTACAGCACCAATACACTCACACCTGTCCGCATAGCCAAGTCTTCGTCCTGTGCGACAGGCCCCTGTTAAGCATGCTCGCCCACACACTTTGTACCCTGTGGCGGCGGAAAGGAAACCGCACAGGTCCCGTGGAATCGCCAAACCAAAACTGGGCCGTCCAAAGAAGAATTCATTACTAGCAAATGTCAAAGTCGCTCCTGAGGCACACGAGGCCACAGACGCGAACACCTCCATTTCTGAGCACTCTTCTCCGGTTGCTACCCCAACGCACGCGTACTACGTTGCCGTGAACCCGCTTCTCCCCCTGAATCCACTTCGTTCCGTGGTGGAAGAAGCCGAGAGCTCCACTTTTACGTCGGTCATAAATCCCCTGAATGGCTCGTTCTCGGTGAGACGCGCAATTGGGGACATCGCTGCGTACCGGCATACATCAGTGTCGGATAGAACGCAAGAGTTGAGCGAGCATTCCCCCAAGTCGGTTCTTGTAGATGATCGGCCACCAAGTCATTCGAGCGCAGCGTCACCCTGTTCTACGGGTGCCAATGGGTTGCTTGTACCACACTGGCACGTCACGCCCCTCACTCGAGACGAACGATATGCGATGTACGCATCCCTGTCAGATAGTATTGGGCCCGCACGCGGTATCCAGGAGTGTCAGGGTACCTACAGGAACTACATGCAAGCACGCACCAAACTCTATTTCGAGGGACTTGTATCTGCTCCCTGTCACCACCACGCTCGGCAACCTTCCAGGACAAACACATTAATAGATCGGAAGCTGCCGTTAGAAACCAACGAATTCAGGCATTGGCTCTCTGAGACCAGATTTCTCAAACGCAATGGTATACATGCCTCACCTCGGCCCCACCCCAGAAACCGAAACACGAACGCAGTAAAACAGCAGGACATGGACGGAGCGACCGATAATCAATTCAGACAGAGATCTATCCCTCACTGGACACAAACGTTGGACGAATTGTTCCCAATTCCGCAAGAGAAATCGTACGACGATGGTCCCCTCGCGGATTCACCCATTGTCCGCGCACGAGAAGTAACGCAGATGACTGCAGCCACAGAGGAGCGCAGTGCGGGAGATCTGTCACTACCCTCGGCTTCTGCTCCGGACTTGCCCATGCTTGCCATCACGTCAGCCTCCGTGGTTCGCCAAACTGACCAACTTCAGCTCCATGGACTTTCGGGTCTTCCAGGGTCACAGGAGGTCAGGACCCACATGCCAGTTGCCGAGTCAGATGGCCATTTGCAGTGGCGAAAACAGGACCCACATGCTACTCACGCGAGGCAGCAACCCGCCTGGAGTGACCTGTGCAACTCAAACAATGCCCGGATGCGCCTTCCGTCGTGCAGTCCACGCAAATCCCACGTGCGTGATCTAGATAGGATTCGGGCAAGACCGGCTGGATCTTGCGATGCAAGGAGACGCACTACGTCTGCTGCGGGTGACATCTGACCGTGTTTCTAGTCATTTCCCACAAGGACGGCACATTTCTGGTCAGTAGCATAAGACGCCGCTGGCGTTGTTGACATATCACTGGTGAACGAATTCGTGTTGTTTACGGTATCGCCATCCTTTTTCTCTCATCGGCACCAAACCCTGTTCTTTTCTTGTACAGATAGACAACGATCGTGCGTAACCCCCATCGATGGTGTCCTCGTTTCCACACACTGGCTAAACTAAATGGAGCTGTTACGAGTCCATGAACACTAGATGGCTGAGTTGAAGAAAATAATGCCCGAAATGCGTGACGTCTACATGGAACGTGAAACTGAATGCTTGCTTTACATATGACGTATCGATATGATGCCCTGAAGAACAACTAGCTGATTATAGAAATGACGAACGCGATGACGAATGCGATTACAGAGCGACCACCCCCATGACTCCCACCTTATCGGCACATCCACGTACCCACACGAATATATCTGTCCCCAGCGGAACTAGTTGCGCCAGTGGACGGCTGTGCGTGACAGATCATCAACGCGTCCTGTGTGAACCGGTGGCTCTCAGACGCCGCAACGAGATCTCCACACATCAGTCCTGACATGTCCTCTCCGTCGTCCCACGCGTTCTCAAGCGCGCCCCCTCCGGGATCCTTGAGCTGGTACCTGACGGCGTCCGACACGGGCTGACAGAGCAACGGAAGCGGCGACAGCGTCCGTGATGACGGGTATGAAGCGCGCGTGCACGGCAGGAGCGCGCTGCTCTCGTCCGCGCTAGACGTGAGCTCCGCCAGGGGTATCATCGGTATGGGGCGGATCGGCTGGGGCTGCAGGATGGGCAGGCGGTTGGGCGCGGCTCGCGGGGCGTGCGGTGACGGGGCTGGCGCGGCGGACGTGATCGCGCCGGCGAGCGAGGACGACGACATGGGGTCGTACGAGGGTGATGGCAATGCCTGTGCGGACGCGCGAACAGAAGCTGCATAGTCGCGCTGGGTATACGTATGCTGAGAGGGGTATGAAACGCCGGTAACGGGAGAAGAAGACGCCGAGAGCTGGCGTGACACGGTCGGGTAACCTGGAACGGACGCAGACTGCTTCCGGTCGGCAGGCGCAGGCAAGCCAAGACCGACGTGATAGAAGGGCGTGTCAGCCGACGTGCCTTCTAGGGTGTATGTGGATTTGATAGCGTGGGGGTCCGATGTCGCATAGGCGACTGAACCTTCCTGATCCTGATCCTGATCCATATCGTCCGCGTCGTCCATCTCGTCTGCAAAGTCGGAGTCGATGTAATCGTCGTCGTCGCAATCGAACTCGTCAAACTCCATGGGCTGAAACTTCGCTTCGTCCATGCTGTGCCGTACGAACGGCGATGACGGCGTCAGGACGAAATGCGAAGAGACGGAAGAAGGCGTGTCAACGTCTGACGCGAGGCTGGGCTGGAGAGGGTGGATGGTGACCTTTGGGTTGACGGTCGTCCTGGGCGGGGACGATGACCGGGGGAGGGAATAAAACATGGGCCAGGAGCTAGGGGCGGCACTTTGCTGGCAGTCCTTGGAATAGTACTGCTCGTAGCCCGAGTAGACGTGGCTGGGAGACGCGCTCCCAGAAGTGTAGAGGTGAGGATACATGGGGTTTATTGGTGAGCTGTGTGAATCGGATGGGGAATATATGTGCGGTCGCAAGGGGACCCGCCGAGTGGATGATGTACCATTGACAGGATAAGGGTAGCAGGCGGTGGAGATCATATAACCGGGAATCAGTGGCCGAGAATAGGCAACCAATTGTCAGTAAAACCCAGGAAGTGGATGGTGGGACCAAGGGCGAGTTAGGCTGAACGTACCTGTGCTTTATACTGACGTTTGCATTGATCGGATGCTTCCACAGTGTGTGGCTAGACTCGGAACTGCGCTCGGGGTTCCATTATCAAATGACCGAGATGGATGGGGGTCAGCAGAGCGATGGGGTAAGAGGGGCTACGGAACACGTTTTAGCTATACCAAGTACACCACACAGACGGCGAGAATGGACAGGCCAAGAAAGGGATCGCCAACCTAGGCCGGGTGCCATAAGCGTGATATATCCGGTAAATCACCTGGCTGAGTGTTGGCGAGGACGGGGCGGTGCCGCAAGGAGATGATTTTAGAATTCGGGAAATAATAGATTGCGATAGTGGTGGGGGAAGAGCGCGGCTGGGACACGTGTTGACAGCGCCATGAAACCTTGAGTGCTGTATGGCGACGGGCCAGTACGACACCTTTACAGGACTGCTTCCATCACGTTCTTGCGTGATTTGACATCTCTGGGCAGCATCGGTATCCGTGGGTTCGGCCACATACGTGCGTGTGGGCGGGGAGAAATGCGTCGGCTCAGCGAGTGACACAGTAGCTGAGCCTGATATAGAACGTCTGAATCGGCTTCCCGTTCCCCCAGTTGGCTAGCCAGGGCCGCGAAACCAGAGCCACACACCAGTGGTTGATGAGCCAGAGGGCAGTTGACCGCACAGCGACTGATGCAGCACTTGATCATGACCGTCAGTCAAAAGCCTGGGCGGGCTGCGGCCGTCGGGTCTGTGCTACTTGCGGTGTCCTGGACATGCACATGTCAGGGCACGCTGACACGGCAAGGTTGGAGGTCGCTGATTTGCCGACGTAGTGATCTAACGAATCATATGCATCAGGCCCAGGTCTGACCCTTTTTTTTGTTTTCTGGCATCAAACCATGCCGTTTCACGACCCTGGCTGAATGGGCTGCCGCATCTCATTCCTGATTGCCCCTGAGCGAATGGAGCGGTTGACATGTACAGTTGACACCTGGATAAGACTAATGAAGGACAGTAAAATGGAATGTGCAAGTACATGCGAATATAATCAAGGCGACTTCAGAGGCATCAAGGGATGTGCGTATCAGTAACGGAAAACATCGGCCGCACATACATCACCGCGAACACAAACTGAATCACAACACGGATATGTTTACTCGACGACAAGGCTGCCCATTGCCCTCTGGACGTCCCGCATGGTCGAATCGAGGGGAGCACGTGGGGCAGAACCAGGGCTGCCACCCCCATTAGTGTTTCCATTGATGACGCGTGGCCCGAGCGCGGGGTGTCTGACCCCAAGGGCAGCACCGAGCATTCTCTTGCCTGGGTCGCCGATCTTGGGAGGACCCTCGGCGTGCAAGATTGCGGGATCTTCGGTGGACACGACCGAGTTAATGAGATCGTTGAGCGAAGGGTGAGAAGGAAGCGAGGGAAGCGTAGGAGATGGCTCCCGGCCATTGATCTTGGGCGAGTGCTCTGAAATGGTTGTATTAATCGCGTGACCGTTTCCATTACGAAAGATGGTGCCATTCTGGCTGTTGTTGGCGCTGCGGCTGGGGAAAACGGAAATGGAAGCGGCGCGCATGTTGTGCCCACGGGAAGGGTTGCTGCTGTGGCGGGAATTCACTGTCTGAATGACGGACTGGGCATCAGGACCGTCGTAGGGCTTGATGGATGCGGTCAGGCTGGTTGCGAGAATGGCAGGAGGGAATGCGAGAGAGTGGAGATAGGCACGCTTAGCTAAATGCGGGCGAACAAGAGTTAAAGGGGTGGTTGTACAGACATGCGATGTGGCGTGACGACGGACCTACAGAAGCATCTTGAAAGACGATCAACAGGCTGGTGTCGTCCCTCCATTTGATCTTGAATCCCCCGCCTACGCCCTCCCACTCGGAAAACGCCGCTTGGATGTCCTTTGTTTTGAGCTCCTTGGCGAAGCCGCTCAGGGCCAAGATCCGAGTGACGGAGGCAGAGAGTCCAGAGGTGGAGGCGGACGACATATTGAGACAGAATTAGAGTAAATGCAAGGGGCGGAGACGGATAGCAGTGGCGGAAAGAAAAGACGCGGCGAAAGAGAGAGTCGGGTACGGGTGCGAAGGGGCCTGCGAGTTGAAATTGAGACGCTTGCCGAGTTGCGTGCTTGGAGGAGACCCACCAAAGCTACGTGCACCAAGCGCGTGGAGACTGTTCGACGCGACAGAAGAGAACGTTTGTGTTGTACAGAGCGGCGACGGACTCGAGAAAGAGAAAGAGAAAAAGACAGACGAGAGTGTCAGCAACGCTCTGGCGTATGTCTTCTCCTCTCACATGCGGGATTCCCACGCCCCTTGTTCTGCCACTACCGCCACCCGTACGCAACCATGATCATGGACAACGACCTGCTGCGTGCCTGGCTGCTCGTCCACGAGCTCAGCGACCAGCTCGCGCACAACCAGAAAATAACCGCCGCCCTCCAGTCCAGAGCGGCGTCGCTCAAGGTCCGTTGACACCCCTTTCCCCATCGAGGTCCGGCCTGAGACACAGTGTCAAGGAACAAGCTGGACATTCCGGCTCAGGCTTTGCGCTCAGGCGGTTTAACACCGACATCTCAAAGGGTCCGTTCATCGGACGCCACTCCGCAGCCTGATCTGATCCTACTCTGCTGTAGAGGCGTTCGAGTCCGAGTTGGAGCGCATGAATGCGCAGTTCATCATTGACAATCAAACATTATTATACGAAAACAAACAGCTGAGCCTACTGCTCAAAGAGTACGAGAGCACCATGGAAACCATCATGTCCAAGTTTCGCAATCACGCAGTGCGTCTATCGCAGTAGCGCCCGCCGTTGATGACAAAAGCTGTTCGACAGCTGGCAGCGCAGCAACACGAGCTGACCCTGACCCGCCATTATGAGGGCCTCCTATTTGCGTGCGACTCGCACAACCAACTCAACGACCTTGCTGGGCAGACGCAGACGGCCATGACCTTGGAGCGCCTCGCGCAAAGCCTCCGAGCACTTTATCGTTGCATGGCCGGGGAAGAGCCCGATGAAAATCCAGATGATGGTGCGATCGACATGCGGTCGCTGATTGACTGCCTCGGGGAGGATGCCGCTCCAGACCTGCAGGAAGACTGGGCGGTTGAACGCGAGTCGGAGATCGCGCGACTGGAGAAGGAAAATGAGCAACTGCGGCGGATGCTTGAGATTGACCCCGCTTCGCTCGCAGAAAAGGGGGTGACGCTCGACTTGGATCGAGAGGAGAGCAGCAGGTTCTCGACGCTGCGGGTGGACGCCACGCGGAAGCGCAGCGAGTCGAGTTCGGGCGGTCCAAGATTCGGCGCCTGGAATATTGACAATGAGCAACAACAGACGGAGAAGGCCTGGGGAAGCTGGGAGCCCCACGCTGCCCCACCTCCGCCGCAACAAGCACCGGTAGGGAATGGCCCTCCCCTGCAGCGCGCGATGGACATACCGAACGGGATGCGCATGCAGCAGCCACGGCGGCCGCCCATGTTTACGCGGAACGCCGTTCCTGCCCCGCCAGTGAGTGTTGGACCTAGTCGCACTATCGGGCCACCTCCATGGGCACAGCAGTCACTGTTGGACCGGCCGTGGTCACAGGCATCTACTCTAGACCTTAGCCGTTGATGTGATGCCCCCTGGCGACACGGGCGAATGATCGTCTATCATTGCATGGGAATAACTAGAGCAAATGCGCTGTGGTAGGGAAGGTGATTGAAAAGTGGGCGGCTATGTACAGAATGAGGGTATCACGGGATGCAGGCACATAACGATACAATGGATGGGCCCAAGGACGAAGGGATAATTAGGATTAAATAGTGCATAGTGTGTTGTCGTGAGCATGGACGGATCAGGCGACGACAAAGCGGACTTCGCATCCAAGACCGCTGCGACCGCGCCCCTCAAAGGCGATGCCGAGCATGCGCTCCTTGCCGCAGCCAAGGCCGCCGTCGCGCGCCCGGCCTTCCCACTCTTTGCCGCGGGCGCACATGATGTTCTGCAGGGCCCGCAGGCGGAGCACGGCTGGGTTTGCAATGGGCCGCATCCGATAGGCGAGCGCGGCGGGCGGTGTGCGGGGACGGAGCGGAGATGGAAAAAGGATGACGTCTCTTGGCGCGGGAGGTCTCGGCGGCGCGGCGGTTGCCGACGGCGGCGACACGAGCGGAATGAAGTGTACAGGTTCACGTGTCTGAACCTGACTGATGGGTGTCATCGTGTCCGTAAACTTTCGGACGTCTCTGGCCAGTGCACGGTACCCCTCGCGCCGTATCATCATCCGCTGGTATCGCGATGGCTGTAGATGCTGTGGGAGTGAGTCGCCGACCCGATACGGTGGTCCGGCAGCGAAGACGGTGGCGGCGATGTAAGCGGACTGGAGACTCTTGGCGGCCTCGACGATCGTGGCCACGGAGCGTGTGACACGGCCCACGAGGGTCTCGCGCATGCCAGGGGATGGGAAACGTTCCACGCAGGGGCCGACAGACGTCACGGATGACTGACCATCGCGAGGCGGTGCGGGGGTGACGTCGGGAGGACACAAGGGGCTCTCTTCCAGAGTGATGCGAACAAAGGAACAGCGTGGGTGAAAGTCACGCGGGCCATCTGGGAGGAGACAGAGCTGGGACACGGGCGAGCACAACACGGGAGAGTCAGGGGTGGTGATGTCGGTGGCGGTGGAGCGCCAGCTGCCAAAGGAGAGCCACGAACTGGAACGCGAGGGA
>JBBPKP010000608.1:0-11743 GCA_038089335.1 Boletellus aff. obscurococcineus | reverse complement strand
CAACAGTGGGGCCACCAAGAGCTTTATCAACCAGACCACTCTATGATTGGGAGGATGGACTCCTCAATGACTAAAACAACCCCTAATTGCAAAGAATGTAGATGGCACCCAAAATCAGGCTGGACTAATATGGCATTATGTTCCCCTAATTGTCACTCTTGGAGGAGTAAGGGAACAATGAGATTTCTATGTCATCAATGCAGCAAAGGACCCAGTGATACTTGGCATAGATTAGCTCCAGAAGCATAACCCACACATTGATTGAACGGCAGGTTCCCTATTCTTGTCTGACACCCTGCAAGCAAACTCCCCCCACCTGTCTAACTTGGATGGTCACCCCTATCTATTGAAATACCTTGGGCTGCACCATGAAAATGATGCTGACCTCTCTATTTGGAAAACTACCCTATCCACTTAGATTGCTCAAACCTCCCAACCAATGGAAAACCCATTACCCCCTATCTGTGATGATTTCACCCATGTCTTTAAGGAACCTCCTCGTAGAACTCTCCCCTCTGAATGGAAGTTCAATCACAAAATCGTCCTCACTGACAACTTCATGCCAAAGATTGCAAAGATTTACCCACTGAACCCAAAAGAGACTCTCACCTGTGAGGAATTCATGAAGGAACACCTCACATCCGGAAAGATTGTCCAATCCAAGTCCCCATTGGCAGCTCCCTTCTTCTTTGTAGCAAAAAAAGATGGTTCTCTTTGCCCCTGTCAGGATTACCAATATGACAACTTGTTTATGGTAAAAAACGCCTACCTGCTCCCCCTGATCTCTGAACTTGTTAACAAGGTCAAAGGGTCTTCAATTTTCACCAAGATGGATATTCATTGGGGATATAATAATGTCCACATCAAACCTGCAGATCGGTGGAAGGCAGCATTCATCACACCCTTGGGCTTGTTTGAACCCACAGTCATGTTTTTCAGACTTTTGGGCTCCTCTCCCACCTTCCAGGCATTAATGGATGACGTGTTCCATGACTTTATTGTGGAAGGATGGCTGATCATCTATATGGACAACATCCTTATCCATTCCTCAGACTAGCTCACCTGTGACAAACAAATGAGAAAAGTTCTCCAATGACTTTTGGACCACCAGTTCTACCTTAAACCATCCAAATGTTTCTTCTCCATAACTGAGGTCAAATTCCTTGGCATCATCCTTCGCCCAGGATAGATTACTCTCGACCCCAGAAAATTAACCCCCATTGATGAGTGGACTACCCCCTGTACCATCAAAGACATTCACTCTTTTCTAGGCTTTTGCAACTTCTGCCAAAAGTTTATCACCAGTTTCTTGGATATCACATTACTCCTCAACCAACTCACCCAGAAGGGCTCCCTGTGGAACTGGACCCCTGCTTGCAACCATGCTTTTAATACTCTCAGGAATGCCTTCCAATCCAAACTAGTCCTCCACCTCCCTGACAACTCTGCCCCTTTTTGGGTAATGACTGATGCTTCCTTAGGGGCATGTGGAGCTGTGCTGATGCAAAAAGATGTTAATGGAGACCTCCATCCCTGCACCTATTTCTTGAAAACCTTTTCCCCTAAGGAATGCAACTATAACATTTACGACTGCAAGTGGTTGGCAGTCATCCACACCCTTGAGGAATGAAGACATCATCTAAGTGGGATGGTTCATCTGGTCACCATCCTCACTGATCACAAAAACCTCAGCTACTTTAAGTCTCCCCACCAGCTATCCTGTCAGCAATCGCACTGGATGCTGTTTCTTATGGACTTCGACCTAATCTTCCACCATCTCCTGGGTTTGGCAATGGGCCCTGCCAATGCCCTGTCATGCCTCCATCTACCTGACACCTCTTCAGACAATGCAGACCTGGTCCTACTCACCCTGTTAGTGATCATCTGAACCATTGATCTTGCCCTCAAAGACTGTATCGCATGCTCTACCCCAGGCAATGACTTCATCACCTCCACTCTTAATAATCTCTCCTCCCCTTCCACTTCCTGCCTCTTCTCTTCCCTGGGAGACTGGCGTTACACAGATAATCTACTCTACTACTGAGATTTCCTTTACATCCTGCCTGACTCCCACCAATCCCTTGCCTGATCCGTCCATGACTCTGCAGCCAGCAGCCACATGGGTGCTTTCCACACCCTCGCTCTTTTATGGCAGGACTATTGGTGGCTGGGCATGGCCTCTTTTATATGGGACCTCATTGCTGATTGTGCAGTTTGTCAGCAGAATAAAGTCCTCACTCACCCAACTGCACCCACACTCTCTCCAATCCCCTCCACTGCCACCTGCCCCTTTTAACAGATCTCGATGGACTTTACATTAGGCCTCCCCACTGTGGGCCCCAATAATGCTATTTTGGTTGTGGTTGACCATAGGCTTATGAAGGGGGTGATTCTTATTCCCACAAATGTTAATGCTGATGCAGCTGAAGTGGCAAAGTTGTTTTTCTCCCATGTCTTTCCCCAGTTTGGCCTACATGACAAAGTAATTTCAGACAGGGGACCCCAGTTCACCTCTGCTTTCACTCAAGAACTTGCCTGATTACTAGATTATGACATTGCCCTCTCCACTGCTTATCATCCCCAAACGGATGGAGACACTGAATGCATAAACCAGAAGATTGGAACTTATCTAAAAATGTTCTGCCATGCCAATCCTTCTTCTTGGCTGGAACTTCTTCCAATGGTGGAATTCTCACATAATGCTTTAGTCCATTCTGTAACCAAGAAGTCACCATTTTCTCTCATGATGGGCTATGAACCCTGGGCCTATCCCCCTTTAGGAAAAACCTTTATCCCTACTCTTATGGAGTAACTCTCCCTTCTGGAAAAGGCCAGGGACAATGCATTGGCAGCCCACTGACTTGCCTAACTCAATATGAACTAACACAAATGCAGAAAAACCCCAATGTGGAAAGCTGAAACAAAAGTCTGGCTCAATACCACCAACCTGAAACTTACCCATGCCTTCCTGAAATTGGCTCCTCGCCAACTAGGCCTCTTTGAAATAGAAAAGGTTCTTTCCCCTTTAATGTATTGATTATGGCTTCCTGCTTCTTGGAAGATCCACCCGAATTTCCATGCCTCCCTACTCTACCCATATAAGGAAATGACCAAACATGGACCCAACTTTCTCTGACCTCTGCCTGATATCATAAATGACGAAGAAGTCTATGAAGTCAAAGGAATCTTAGCTCATCGCAGCTTGTCTACTTGATGCAAATACCTCATCAAATGGCAGGGCTACCCTTCCTCTGAAAATATGTGGGAACTGGAATGGAACTTAGCCAGCTCCTTGGCCCTTTTATGACTATATAAATCTGCCTGACCACAGCATTTCCCCATCTGTCATACCACCGTTGACTCTCCACCTCCCCACCCTTACCATGTCCTCTGTTACAATCACCCTATCCACCACCTCCCTCCTCATCCTCTTCCTCACCCTCCTCGCCTCTCTCACCACCTGTTGGGTGGTGGGATTGTTCTTGGAGCACCATGTAGTGAGGGTAGTCTACAGTGTAATGGAGAGAACCCCAGGGACTATCCAGAGAATGAGGTTTCAGGATGGGCATACGATGGTGACAGAGACAATGGGAGGCGGAAGGGCAAAGGCCTGGGCATGGGAGATCAATATGTCCACAAATGGACCATGGGAGACCAACAACTATGTGGCTCCCTTCCCTGTCCAGGCTGGAGGAAACCTAAACGAGGAGGCATGGGGGCAGTAGAAGGGACAAAGAAGGAAATAAATGCATTTTTGCCCCCTCTAAAAGTGCTTAAGTCAGACAGGAGATTCACCTGCAAATGGATTTCCCCATTATCACTGAAACCATCATTTACAACTTTGAACTCGCTCCCAAGCTTCATTGTTGATGCCCATGCCCACAGAAACATGACTTGGAGACTTGCACCATTCCCAAAGGTACCCATGACACTGCCAGCTACCCCACCCACCTTGAATAGTTCTGGGAATGAATTAAGCTTGAGGGGGAATGTGCTAGAGAAGCCCTTGCCAGATGCAACGCCCCTGGAAACCCCCAGCAACCTCTGAACAGCGAACCCCTTTCCACAAATGATACTACATAAGCACACCCTGGCTTGACAGTATGTTTGGATCTTTCAACGACTCCCCTTACCTCATTCAACAAAAAGTTCACCCTTTGCTCGACATCCTCTCCAATCCCACACCCCCATTCCCTATACCTCAACATATTCACCACTCATGAAACACACAGTGGATCCTTCAACTCCTTACTCTCCTGTGGGAGTCCCCACCGAATCACCCCCCCTTAATCACTTGACAGTTAATCGTGTAGATCCCATCCCCTCTATATCACCTCCTTGTTGCCATGGCTCTACCCTCTCACCAGTGAGATACCTCTTTATGCCTTGAATCCTTCCCCCCATTCTATAAATGAGAATTTATTTTTGACTTACTTTCCTTGCCTGCCATTCTTGCCCACATCCTGTTCCTCCCCACTATTACTGAGCACTGCATCACTTGTTGTGTAATTGACCTTGCTGTTGTGCACATCGAACTCACTCACCTTATCCTGGCAGTAGCAGACCACCCTAATAGATGGGACTCCCTTGCAGATGACCCTAACTTTAACCAAACCCTCAAATAGGTCACATCGGGAAGGGAGATCACTTTCTATGGACTCATTGACATTGTTAATAAGCTCCCCTACAATCTTTTATACCCACTCTACCGATACCATCTCGCCCTCTTTATGCCCAGAGAATGTGCATGTTTCTTCAATTTCCCAGATCCTGGAACGTCCCCTCCCCCACATCCCTAGCAACCACCCTCTTGCCAGGGAAGCACAGAACTCCCCTTTCTGTGGAGGCTGCAATGAACCCCTCTCCCCTGTTCATAAGTGCCCAGACAAGCTTAACCCAAACCCTATCCCCTGTCTCAAGTGTGCTTCCCCCTCTCACTCCCACACTGCCTGCCCAGAATATGCCTGCCCCAACTGTCAACTCCCCTATCCCTTACACCCCCAGCATGAATGCCCTGAACTGATTCGCCCAAATTGCTATGGATGGGGACATACTCAATGAAACTGTGTTTACCCACAACACTACTCCCCTCCCCACCCTGGTCCCTTCTGTGACTGGTGCTATCACCCTGGGCATACAGGAGTTCTGAAACAACTGAATGAGTCACCAGAATCTACTAGGAATGGGAGAACCAAATCCTAATCACTGTCACATCCTATATTTCCACCGAGGCAAACTCCAGTGCTCCAGCACCAGCTCCACCCAACTCCAGACACTTTCCTTTTCTTTTATACGTTCTCTCTTCCGTTCCATTCACTTTCGTAGTATTACCTTCGGAGTTCTGGCTGGAGGCCGGAACGACAACTCTGCTTACCTTACCATTCTTAGCTTTCGTCCGCGACCACATGATAGCGGTCCACATTCGTCATACGTATTTCACCCATAGAACTTTGTCATCTGTTCTGTCTTCCTTATCTGACATATCTCAACTCTTCCATATGCTTCTGCTATCCACTTCTACTCCATTTCCACATGGAATACTTTATCTATTTCCTTATGTCTTTGCCCTTCGCCCAAGGTAGTTGGTATATAAACCTGCACATGTACCGTTACTACCTTAGTGAGAATATCGACTAAGTTTCCTCCTATTCACTCTGATGCCCTCCGTCTCTCTTTACCCCTCCACACACTATCTCCGCTTCTCCAATCACCAACTCTGAGAATTGCGAGTGTCAGGGGTGCAACACATAAGTCCTGCGCCAAAAGTCCTCGCCCCCTACCATTACACCACATCTCCACCCCGGACTTTGTCAGACTTGCTCCAGAGGACCCGGACTTGACAATCACCAGTGACTATGACTTGGGAGTAGTTCCTTAGTGAAGCACCCCTTATCCAGGAATGACCAAGAGAACTTTACTGGAGGACGTCTAGCAAAGAGCTCTGGCTTTATATACTCTTCTACTGTTTGTACATATTGTGGTACAATTACTATACAAGGGAATCATGTGACTAGGGTATAGGGTATGGTGCCATATCGCGCCATTATGACGTCAGATGGTGCAATGTGGGCTAACTAAATAATGACTAAAATACTGGGTAATTAGTAATATCTTGGTAAGCTAATGATGTCATGATGATGTCATAGACTGGCCTGGACTATGATGTCATCATAGATCATTGGAGACTATGTGTCCCTTGTCTTGTTAGATCGTTACTGTGAATGTGATTGGTTAGAGATTAGATAAGATGAAGGAGAAGATGTAAATAAGTGCAAAGTGAAATGTGGGGGTATGATGTCATGGGGGTCTTTCATGAGAAAGTGACATTGAGCATGGGAAAGTCATGTGACTTGTCATGTGACCGTAGGAAAGTAGATGAAAGTGGCACCATTGTGCTGCAAAAAATGTGGAGAAAAGGAATAGAATATTCATTTTGTAACAAGTTCACTGCATGTGATGCCTTTTCTTGGCACCCTGACCATCTCCCCTCTGCCACCACCCTACCCTGGTCATTGAGTCCTCTAATAGTGCATCAGACCCCTCTGCTCATTCACCCCCATCCTCACCCGTGGCTGGCCCCTCCTCAATGGCTTACCTCTCCACCACCCTCACCTCTGCTACCCATGGACGAATGGCCCTTGTGGCTTGAATCAGAGTTTCAAGCTCAGCAGGGGGGTAATATTACATTTTCCTCTCTTTCTTCAGCAGACCCATCCTTTCCCCCTGTTTACTATCATGTGCTTGATGACTATCAGGGACTACTGGTAGATCCCCTCCTATACCGATGGAATCCTAATGTCCCCTTTTAGTCTCCCTTTATTCTCCTGATATAGAAACCATTGTTCTCTCAATATGGACTACTTCTTTGTTCTCCTAATCTGGTAGCCATTGTTCTCCCAGATTGTTTCCCCCCCTTTCTCCCCTATAAATACCCAGTGTAGCCATCATGTATTCCTTAGCTAGATCTATATTTAACCATGTAACTCTTCTCACTCCAAGTGTATTGGCATCACTCAAGACCCCAGACCTCTACCAGACTTCATATCGCTGCTGAAGGACACACTTGACAGTGAGATCATTTACGTTGACATAACAAAAGGCAGCTTTTCATTCATCTCCTTCTTTGATTCAGACATTGTTGTATCCCCATCAGAGATCCATCTTCATGAAGAGTTTGGCATCCTTGAGCTGATCTACTAGCTGCGAAATGAGTGGTAGTGGGTAATTATTCCACACTGAGTGCTCATTCAGGTATTGATAGTCCTGAACCATTCACTTCTTGCCATCTTTCTTTGATACAAAGAAGACAGGGCTGGTCTGCAGTGACTTTGAGGGTTGGATATAGCCCTTCTTGAGCTGATTATCAATAAATTCTGACACCTCTTCTTGTTCCTTAGGGGACAGTGGATCAAGTCTTCCTTTCTTCAGCTCAAATGTGTCCTTGAGGTCTATAGCATGGTCCCATGGCTTCCTCAGTGGCATCTGCTCTGATTCTCCCTTCGAGAAGACCTTCTTCCACTTTCAATATCTTTCTGGCATGAGTTCTTCAACTGTGCTTCCTTCCATCACCCTTATCCCAGGTTAGGTGCTCCTAATTTGGTAGGCCTCCCATGCTTCTCTTTGTTCCCATAGTTGAGTGCACAGGGTCTGGTGTAGCTCCTTACATATGTGGGAACACCAGGTTGTTTTTACTTCACTGGTCTGCCAATCAATCTCCAGGTTATGTTGCTTTAGCCACATATGTCCAAAGATCAGTGGGACATCAGCTAGTTCCGTGACTTCTGCAGTGAGGACTTCTCAGTGGTCTTTGATCTGGACCATGAATTCTGCAGTGTGGGTGATTCTTCCTGCAGAATTAGTGGTGCCATCCACATTGCAGATGCTGACTGGGCAGCAGAGTTGTCTCATGGGCATACTGCAGGCCAGTGCCCATTTGTTGTCTATAAACATGTGGGAGGCCCCACTATCTAGTAGAGTAGGCACCTTGTGCCAGGTCAGGTTATCCTGCCAGGCAGCTAGCCTTAGGGGGATGCAAACTTCTTCTTCTTGTTTCATCATCCTTGTGTACCTTAGGGTCAGGGTTTCCTGTCTTGGCTTTGGCTTTGAGCTAGGAGGGGAATCAAGCACCAGTTTCAAGTCCCAGCCATGCTTATTTGTCTCTCAGGATACCCCTAACATCATATCCTGTATGTGCAAATTTGTTAATACATTAGTGCCCAAGCTTCGAACCTTGTCCTTAGCAACCTTAGCACCTGACGTGCTTAGGTTGCCTTCTAAAAACCCTTGAAGGCCAATCTGAACAGCCCCTTCTTAGGTTCCAGTGCCTTCATTCCTTTGGTCTCTTCTTGTCCAGCACCATCTGGCTTCTTGAGTGCACTATCAGACATCTTCCTGGCTCAATATAAGGTGGCATCTTCTTCCAACATCTGCCTCCAGTCTTCTTCTATTGCAAGACAGGTCTGTCGCTTCTTTTTTGAACATGACCCTAGGTGGTCCCCTTGGCTTCTTTGCACTCAGGGCACTGCATACTTGGCTTTGGGCATTTCAGGGTGAAGTGTCCTGGGTCTCCACAGTTCCAGCATTCTGCCAGCACAGGCTGTCTTATGGGGGTTGTGTGGGTGTCTCTATATTTGCGCCTCTGGTCCTTGGCCTCCAGATCCTTTTTGGATAAGGCAGTGGTGAGTCGGTAGTCCTTGAAGGCCCTGCCAATCTCTTAAATCTCTAGAAGGGTTTCATTAATGGTTCCCTTCCTTCTGGCCTTGGTATAGAGTTCCTACTTTATCACCTCAGAAACCCCATGCTTGAGTAGATACACACCAAAGGTTTCATCTACCTGCACATGTGTCTGCAGCGCCCTCCATTTGGCAATGAAGGTGTCAATGTTAGACAACCCCTGTTTCAGCACCATGAGCTGGTTTATGGCAAAGTCCCTTGTATGAACTGGGTGGAAGAGCCCCTTGATTTCCTTCTTGAGATTTACCCACCATCCTAGATGAGGGTCTCCTTCTGTGAGCTTCTCAAGCTCTGATTCAGCAAACAGCCTGGCCTTTAATCCTTTCAGCCGAGATAGAACGGTGTAGATCTAGTTCTTCTTAGTGGGCAGGCAGTCATACTCCAGATTCAGTAATGATGTTGGTACTAGTTTGAATGAGGCAGGGTTGGCATCCAGCCAGGCCTGCATCTTTGTCCACCATTCCTCAAATTTAGCCTTGGATCTGTTGTACTCTCCAGGGTCCATGAAGATTTTGATCTTCAAGCTTCCTTTTGCAGTTGATCCTGGGGCATTGGCCCATTCCTGTAAATCTATGAATTCGTGAACACATTGGTCTGCTTCCTGTGCCCTGGACTCCATGGTCTGGGCTCTCTGTGTGGCATTAGCAACTACTTCGGTGGCCTGGTCTTGTTGCTCAATGAGTTCCTGAATTCTCATTTGCTATAGCTGCAGCTCTATACCCTGGTGTGTTAGTTGTTGGATTACATCTTCAAGGGAGATTTGTCCTGCCATGCTGGTGTTCCATTGCTAGGTCTCATGTGACAAGAAGCTCTTCAATCCACTGATTGATATGAGCAGAGTGGCAGTGTAAAGGTGTGCCAGCCATGGGCAGTGCAGGGTAGTCAGGTGAGGGGGGGCCTCTCCTCCTGAAGAGTGTCCTCAGTTGTATCCCGAGCATTGTTGTTAGGCATCCAACTGTTGCCACTGACCAGATTGTTTGTGACAATCTCAAATGTATACTCCTTGATGGAGTGGTTGGTGTAGAGGATGATTGATTGTTGGAGGCAGGTTTGGTCATGGTGGACTCATGCATAGATGGAGTGGATTAGATATATTATGATGAGAAGGGGGAAAACAACTATGAGGAAGAAATAAAGGGTGAGCTTATCTGTTAGCGCTGTGGTGGGTGTAGGGCTCAGTGAGGGCATAGGTAAGGGAGGTGGGGCTTGTCTGGATAGTCCTCCTCTCTGAGTCTGTTATAGTGGTACCAATGTACCCTGCAATGGCAGTGGCAGATGGGGCAGGGCTTGACCCAAATTTCTTGAGGAGCAGCAGTGGTGACTGAAACAACCCAACTATAGCCTATGTCCTGGATGCCCAAGGTGGTCCTGATGACTGGGCTTATGAAGGGGCGAGGGACTAGAGGTAAGAGTGAAGAGCTAGCGAGGCTGAGCCCTGATGATGGGGGTAAAGGTCCAAGAGACTGAACTGGGTTTCCAGCTCAGTCACCCGGGTTTATATACTACTCTACTGTTTGTACATGTTTGGTAGCGACTGCAGCGGTAAGCGAGAGGCAGCCTGATCAGGTGTATTGTACCAGTATCTGGGTGAGTCACCGTGCTGCAGTGGGGCAGTGCGGGCTGTGCATTAGTGGCTGAAACATAATGGTGGCAGTGGCACAGCCCTGCACAGCGCGGAGATGAGAGAGGTTATGGTACAGCCATGCACAGCACAGAGATGAGAGAGGCTGTGTGTGGGAACAATGGCTGCGCCACAGGAATAGAAGTTCTGAAGGTGAAGGCGGCGCTAGCCCTGGTAACGTACTTGTATCGTAAAAGGGTTTCCCTGCTAAGGGTTAGCTAAGGGTTGGTAGGTGAAACGTACTAGTGTTGGTTTGTCCATGGTCATGTCTAGTTCGCGGAAAGAGGCTCATAACACCAGGCTTGTAACAGTGACTGGTTCCAGAGTGGGCAGCTCCTCTGTGACTGCGGGGGGTGGCTGCAGGGTCTCTAACATCAGCCTCAACTCAATTCCCTCTTTGACTAGCTCCTTAACTGCTCTGGGCAATGGTAGGCCTGAAATCCACTCTTCAAACAGATGAAACAAACCACAATTCTCCCAATCTAGCATGGGGGGGTACTCAAGGTCTGGGGTGGAGGAAGGGCAGGGTGATATGTTCCCTGGAGTGGCACAGAGGGAGCTCCCAATGGACACAAATCAGGGAGGAGGGGATTGGTATACTATAGGGTCATTGTTGGGGTCCCTCTCTGGGTCATTGGGGTCAATGATAATGGCGGAGTAGTCAGCAGGTTCTGACTTCATATGATGTGCTTCCCTATACACTAGGCCTGGTGGGGTTGCAGACTCTCTGTTAAATGGCTATGGTGAAGACACTAACTCCTGTTAGTATCTGTTATGGAATGTGACACAGCCCCATACTATTACATAATTTTTCCCAATTTCTCCTCTATTTTCCTCATTTTATTTACCATTTTCTATCTTTTACTACACTTTATTAGCAGCCTTCACTACCATTCATTCCTACAGTGATCATGTGACAGGTCACATAATACTTCCCACGGTCACATGATATTTGTGCACTTTCCCACAAAGGACCCCCATTACATCATCATTTCAAATATGCTTTCTGACTCATCTTCATTTTTATGATATTATGGTCTAGACCGCTTATTAATTGTCTAGACCCTTATCTATGACATCATAGGCCAGACCTATGACATCACCATGATGTCACCATGACATCATTCCTTATCTATTTGTCATCATTACTAATTATTGCACCATTATGGCGCCATATTGCACTATAACCCTATACCCAGACATTCTAGCCTTTTCCTTACCATATATAGATATATTATTACCATAAAGGGTATAGAAGGCTGTGTTGATACCTTTACATAGTAACTAGTTCCCAGGCTTGCCCTAAATAGGTACCAAATAGGGACAAACATGTAAAAGGTATATAAGGCCAATGCAGCGCCCAGAGACTCTAGTTGAGTTCTCTTGGTT
>JBBPKP010000606.1:1733-11755 GCA_038089335.1 Boletellus aff. obscurococcineus | reverse complement strand
GCAATGAAGAAAGCATAGCAGACATGCTGGTAGTCGTTTTCTTGCGCGGGGAATTCAGTCAAAATATCTGCCAGGACCGAGTCTCGGTCAGGGAAACTTGCAGTGTCATTCTTTTCCCGCAAGTTGACGTAAAGTACTATCACCTCCATCTTAGACAGCTATTTGTTATATCAGCGAGAGAAACGTTGCATGGAAGTGGAGCCGATTACCTCAGTTAGAAGTCGAGACTTGCCTGTCCCAGAGCTCTGCACAATAGAACAGTATTTTGCATAATACGGAGGGAGGCATTGGGTGGCGAATAGGAAATCATTGTTCGTCAGATACTCAAAGAAAGCTTGGGTAGCGACGCCTATGTATTCAGCTTCAAAAGATTGCGATAATCCATAAGATACCTCTAGGGCACGTCGGTCGATTAGTTCTAATCGAACAGATGAAAGCAAGAGAGGGCTTCAGTCCTGACCTGCAGGTGGTATGAAGGAAGATACATGGGACACCGAGGCTTTTCTGAGAATGGCTATGAGATAAAGTGTCAGGAGTCAGTGGGTGATGATAAACGATGGCATGATGCACCGAGGTTTCGAATCTCACGATACGATTTGCGTTCCCAAGCATCATACATCATTTTCTGTAACCCCTGGTTGGCCTCGAGTAAATCTCCTGCATTTTCATTCATGAGGTACTTTGGATCCAGATCTCCGTCCGAGTGATTGACAATACAGTGGAGCAGAAGAACATCTTGTAGAGGGGAAAGTGGGGTAGAGAGGCGCAGTCTCCCGGCAGCCTTGTTTACTTTCTCGTCCAATCGTCGATGAGTGTCATCATCAAAGTGATCTTGCAGGCTCTCCAGAGGTAGCATGTCGTCGATGTCCATGTCCGAGTACATTTGGAACAATGCCAGCGGGCAGGAACGGTGGGCGTGGAGAGGAGGACGCCCTGTTCAGACATGAGCGAGGCCTTATATATCTGTTGAAGTCAAACGGTAGTCACGCTAATCGTGGGAACGCAGGTTACCACTGGAGCACAATGACGGGCGACGACGGCGGGCAAGACTCAATTTCTGGTGCTACGTCTCGATATATATACAGGGTACTTTGTAATCATTTGATTTTATTATTCAGACAGAGGTCGGCATGACTCGGCGTTGGGGTATATGAACCCCGCCGATACTTTGGCCGACTCCTAATTATCTAATCATCGGTCTGTCGGCCGACCTACGGATTGCTTCGGATGTCTCAACAATATCCATGTAGTATGCCAATCGACCAATGAAGCACTCATATCACCTTGCTGAGCAAGGTCCGTGCACGTCGTATACTACCATGTCTGGTGAGAAGGAAAGTGTGTTGTCGTGATGCCGGTATAAGGCAGTGGTGCTACAGTAAACAACGGTACTCTATGGATGTGTGGGTGGGGCAAAGCCGCGGGCCGACGTTGAACGCTGTCGTTGATAGGGAGCATTACCTTCCTGGCATGCTCTGGTGCAGCTGTGCAGGCACGGGTATTGGCGAACGGGTATGGGCGCATATCCGTGGGTACAGAAAATGCAGCCCATACTCATAACACATGCAGGTACAAGTCCCAAACCCGCACAGGTCACCCGTATCCATGAACATGCCTAAAAACAATAGATCACAACGATATATCAGCACAACGAGTGAATGAGCAACAAGCAACGAACAAGCAACACGCATACCAACAACAGCAACAGACAAAGAAAATTCTGACAAGCATAGATCCCCCCGGACAAGGACAATGAGCAGTATACAAAGACCAGTGACGGACAGTCAAGGTGACAAACAAGGACAGTCAGCAGCGATGAGAGGCGACAAACGACAAACCAAGGGCCAGCAACAGATAGTGAAGAAGGCGATAAACGAGGGGCGAGGCGACACACCATGGACAAAATGGCAAGGAACAGACTGGCACAGGCAAAGGTGAGCAGAGGAGAAGCAGCAGGTGGCGGAGGATGATGACGAACAGAGGAGCGGAGACGTAGAACAGCAGACGAAGAATGGTGAGGGCGGTGAGGATAGCGAGCTCACTTAGGGAGGGCAGCAAGAAAGGGGGGGAAGAAGGGTTATATGATGAGTAATCCGGTAGAACCCAGCACACCCCTTGGCAATGTGATCAGTTCGGACTCATAGCGCAAGAGGCACCAAGGGTAACAGCAGCCTACACACTCAAAAGCCCAACACTCCGAGGGAAGTACGGTCGTCTTTACCGACAAAAGGAAAAGTAAAACATCAGAACCGCCGGCGCGAACCGTACACCCCCCTCGCATCCGATCCACCAAAGTCCACTCCGCGACCGCCCCCGCCGACGAGCGAAGACGACGGCGAGGGCGAGGGCGACGACGACGACAGGAACCCCCCGCGCCGACCGCCCCCCCGGCGGACATACGCCTGGTACCCGTACGCCCCGCCGACGCACACGCCAACGAAGAGTGCGAGCTTGAAGAAAAAGCCGAGCCAGGACGAACGTGCGCGGTCGCCGCTCCCGCTGCCGCCAAACAGGCCCCCCGTCGCGAGCTTGTCGAGCGGCGCGTTTTGCGCGGAGAGCACCGCCGAGTGGGTCGTGATCGAGATCACGCTGGGCGTGTGTGCGCTGATGTGAGCGACATGCACGAGGTGCAGAGGGGGGCAAGGCTCACTCGTGTGCGTCAGACACCTGCCCCGTCAGCGCAGACACGCCCAAAAAGGGCGACGCGGGCAGACGGAGCCCGTCGATGCGGAAGCAGTCGGTCCAGTCGTCCCCTGTGATACGACGTTTCCGTCAACTTAGTCGGCGCGCCCGCCACGCGAGACCGTGGAGCGCATCCTACGTACAGGCCTTGTAGTGAACCTTGACCTGGCCCGTTCGAATCAGAGTCCGTCAAAACGATGCGACGCGCATGCATGCGCGAGACTCACGTCCAGATACATGTTTTTGACATACGTCACCTTGAGCTTGGTGACCACGTTGGTGCGCCGGACCATCGCCTGGCCCGTCCGTGTGTCAGCGTCGGCCGCGAGGGGGTTAAAAGGCCAAGGGCATACCGAGCACGAGCCGATATTGTTCGCATCGCCATCATGGTCGTGATCGTACGACGTCTTCCCGTCGCCAAGCATGGCCATGACACGAGGGAACCCGTACGGGTGCCGCGTGTTGGAATATCTGGCGCAACCGACCGTCAACGGGCGCAGGGGTCCATTGCTCTCTGCGAGCATAGATCGACGCTCACGTGTCTATAAAGATGCCCAGACCCTCGAATTTGTCTGAGAAAAGGGTGGGTAATGAGACACCCTATGGTCCAGACACGCGCGGGACGGACCTTTGCTGCCGAACACGGGCCCAGGCTCTGCCCGCTCAGCCGTGAGCCAGATCGCCATGCCGTCTCCAAACAGGTGGGTCGACTCTCCAAAGATCTAACGCACGCGCAGACGTCAGTCGACCGGCAGCGCGGCCCAAAATAAAAAAACAAGAAAGTGGGCAGCACGGGACCAACCTTGAACTCGATCTCGACGACAAAGTTGGTGGACGTCAACGGAAGACGAGACCACAGCCATCCCTACCCAACGAAAAAAAAGAGAGAGAGAGAGAGAGACGTCCACGTCCGATACACCGCCGGTGACGAGATACGTACCATTTGGGACGGGATGGCCCGCGTCAAGCGGATGTGCTTGTTCGTGTTCTGGGGGAGACACGTCCGTCCGTCGGCGTTGCCTCAAGAAAAGAGAGAGAAAGCGCACGGCCACGCACGATGTAAGCGTCCGCGCCGAAATCCCACCACCTGCGGCGATATGAGCCCCCGTCTCGGTGCGCTTGGACGACATGCTACGCACCGATTTTGCAGGTCTTCGTCGATGTAGGGCGCATGTATCGAGTGCGTGCGTAATTGGACGGTCTACGGGAACGGGTGGGCATGCAGCATGTTCGACGCTGGGCTGTTCCGTGAAAGGACGAGGGGTGCTTACCCGCTCGATGGTCCTGTTGGCTACCTTGGCGTCTGCTGCAGCATGCACACCGGGAAGTGTGCCCAGAACAGAAACGAGGCAAAACGCGGCGAGCCACCGCATCGTCGACAACATGATGGGGACGACTGGCGGTCGGTTTTCACGTTGTAAATAACAAGCAGACAAGACTTGATCGAATTCCCACACTGAATTCGGCCATGCATAATTAGAGCTCGCCCAATAACTAATTGACATCGTTGTAGCAACAGCACAGACAAACGCGCTGCGTGCAGACTCGTACTCATGCAGGTAGTTCAAACTTTTGTCCTTGCAGTACTCTACCACCGCCAAACACGGGCCCGCTTGTGAGCACAGACACGGGACGGCAAGGAAAGGACGTACTTTGTGACATAAACATAAAAAAAGTCGAGATATAGTCCCGTCTGCACGAGTCCAGCTACGACAGCTATTGGGTCCACCACATCCTCGGTAAAGTATCTGCAGTACCCAAAATGCAGAGCTGAGCGCCGCAGTCGCGTGCCCACATGTGGCCACGCACCTATATATCCAGTTGGGAATGTACAGGGCCCTGTAGATGCCCAGCGCAGCGAGATAATGCGTCGTGATCGCCTCCGCCTCGCCTGTCCGCTGGAGCATAAATAGCTGCGGAAAAATAGCCACCGACTCGAGATAGATGGAAAAGGTCCACAGTATCTCCGACGTGGTGAAACGGTAATTGAAGATAAGTGAGAGAAGGAAACAGGGTCCAAGCAGGTAGTGAACCTTGAATGTGTCGATGGATGGGTCATGCGTGGGGCTATATCACAAAGAGTAATCAAACGGTCCGGACGGGAATGCGGCCGACTAACCGGAAGCGGTACCTCATGAGATAGAGGATGTAGCAGCTACTGGCAATGAAGAAGATCTTCATGACAAAGTTGTACAGTGAAACCCAGCGGAAGAAGAGGTCGGCATAGCGCATCGCGAAGACGAGCACGTAGAGTGCCTGCGTCTTGAACGAGATGCCTGGCAAACAGAATGAGTGCCCGTCTCAGCGCACGCGCAGCGGTGGAGACGCACCCCGACACGATCTAGACGTTTGTATCTTGTGTACGAGGAGGAATATGGAGACGAGGTGGGCGAGATCCCCTGTGAGGGCGGGTGAGCGGGGGAGGGGCGGGGCGAGCGGGTACGCACGGACCCAGTAACCGGAAAACGTTCATCGTAGTGAAGGGCGAAAAACGAACAGCGGTCGTGGAGAAAGTGGCTACCCGCTAACGAAAGCGACGTGGAACTTGGACACCATGTGGATGATGTAATTCCGTCCCACGCTCTCTTGTTCTCTGCCTACGGTGAGTGTCTCGCGCATGCTGCTTGCGATGATGTGCTAGTAAAAGGGTCGACCGCCGACGGCCCCCTGCGCCGCGCTGCCCACGAACCCACCCAGAGGGTCTGATGCCCGATGCACGGTCGAAATCACACCGTGGCATTGTTAAGGCCAGACCGACATCTGCGACTCTCAGTTGACCAGCGTGGCTTGGAGCACATGACCGCGCTGGCAAAGGGAGAGTCTTCCATTTTGTGCGCCATCTTGCCGAGCTCACGCAGACGACGTTCTTTCTGCCGTGGGTGGTCACTAGACGTGGTTTCGTATGCAGGCGCTACAGTACGCTCTGATGGCGGCGCGCGCCAAAAGCGTCCACGCAAGAGAACACTGCGTTGCGGGCGCGTGGTTGGGCGCGTATATGCGCAGGAGCGTGGGCGGATGGGTGCTGGGCCGTTTGGGCCGAGGCATGAGATCACGTTGGCTGCCTCGCGCAGCGCTGAGCTCTTCACCACTGCACACGAATGCCATACTGACTAGTTTCCATGTGCAGATGTCCAGCATGCTCGTTCAGATTGTGTGCTGGACCTACCTCCCGGATTTCGCGACTCGGCAGGTGCTCTCTGTGATCTATCGGCTCGCACAAAGGGTGTCCACAACTCCACCGCCGGCCGCACGATCGCCGAGCTACATTCGCCACTACCGATACGTCTATGCCGCCGTCGTGCTGTGTTATCTGACATACAATTTCGTGCACGCCTCGAGGGAGCTTCCCAAGAGTTTTTATGAGCTTCTTGGGGTCAGCCCGGGCTCGGACGAGGGTGCACTCAAGGCTGCGTTTCGCGCGTTTGCGAGGAAGAACCACCCGGATCGGACTGGGCCGGGGGGAGAGGCGCATTTCATCGAGGTGCGGGACGCGTTTGAGGCACTCAAGGACCCGGTGGTTCGGTTTGCCTATGATCGGTGGGTGGGTTGGGGTGTCGTGAAGCGGAAGCTGATTGTGATGAAAGATTTGGACCGGACGTGCTGCGCTGGCGGGACTGCACGACGATGAAGGACTACCTGAGACGGGGTCTGATGGGCTGGTTGCTGCGCCATGTCATGACTGGCGCGGCGCTATTTCTGTTCTCGCTGGTGGGCAAGCGGAGCCCGGTTGCAGCTGTGTGTCTGCTCGTTTGGATGCGGCGACGGAGCTGACAATGGTGTGCAGTGGCGCTATCTGCTGTTTGCCGGGCTGTTTGCGGTGGAGCTGTGGCTGATCGTCGACGAGGCGAGGGCACAGTGGACGCTGTTGGAGAGCGTGTTTCCGCAGCGTGTAGTGTATCAGCACATTCTGTTTCTGCAGGAGGTGCTGGTGTTCACGTCGGTTGGGGTGTCGCAGGTGGCGCCGGTGCTGTTCGGGGGGATGATGGAGGTGGACGGGGAGGCGGAGGGGCGGGTGGCGGGGGCGATGGGGGTGCGGATTGAGGAGGTGAGCAGGCGGCTCGAGGACGAAGGTGGGTGGGCCACTCGTGCGGGGATGGTCGCGCTGAGAGGCGGGCAGTGTGGCAGATGCTGCGCGGGGAGACGGACGGGGAGGACGCGTTCCGGACGGGGCTGGTGCTGCGGGAGGTGGAGGACATGGTGGTCGAGAACAAGCTCAGGGGCGAGGCGGGCCCGATGCGGAGCGCATGGGACAGGGCCACCGCGAGGCCGGCGCGTGCACGGGCCCGGTCTTTGTAAGCAACGTCTGTTGTCTCCACTCCGCGATGGCAGCAGACTCGAGTCGGATCAGGTCTCTCAACAAACACGGCTCCGCGTACCTCCAGAGTGAGCACCTTCTCCTCCTCGTCCCGCCCCGTCTCGACCCATTCTCCCCCCAGACTACGCCCGCACCGTGACCGTCTACCCCCGCAGGGCAGACAAACTCGCCCTCCTCCACGCCGTCTGTGCCATCCCCGGAAACGAGGCATTCACCCTCGGAAAACTCAGCAACTGGTTCGTCCGCCACCGCTCCCTCTCATCGCGTCCGCGTCCGTCCTTTTCCCCCCTCGAACCGCGGCTCACCCCCTCGTTCCAGATGGCACACGCCCCCCCGTCCTGGTCGACGACGAGTCCATCCGTGAGCCTCCCCCCGCGTGCTCACCCCCTCGCTCACTGTCGCTCCAGTCTTTCCCAAGCTCACCCCCACCCACCTCCAGCAGCTGCGCGTGCTCTACAAGAAGCTCAACGACCCCGCAGACGGCGTCATCACGTTCTGGGCGAAGCGCATCGATGCCGACAGGGACGAGGTGGCCGCCTGGGTCGAGTACCAGCAGGAAAAAACGAGAGAGCCCGCCTCCCCTTCATCAGAGATCTCCCCCACCGCATCCGACGCCCCGCATCCACACCTCCCAACGCCCGCCATGTCCCTCTCTCCCGAGACACGCGTCCCGTCCCTGCCCCCGATAGCAATCAAATTCGAAGAGCGTCTGTCCCCCGTGTCCTCTTCGCTCGGCACCCCTTCCCTGAACACGCGGCCGCCCGCTCTCTTCATGCGCCCCGCCGAGCCCCACACCGATTCCTTGCTCGACGGCCTGCCACCCTTGTCGAGACTCCCGCACGCGGTATGCCATGTCCATCCCAACCCTGAACCCGTCCCTGAATTATCCCCCCTCAGCGGCCGGAACCAACAAAGCTGCCCCATGCTACCGACATGCCCGTCGGTGCCACAACCCTGGAAGCCACCATCAGAGAGTGCTTGCGTCCCGAAGCGACCCCCGCCGGTCCGCCCCCCAGGACGGCCGACGAGTTCGCAGATCAGTTCCGGCAGGTCGAGTGCATGATTGACGCCTTCATGAAAAAGTATCAGAGTGGTCAGCTGGCCCAGCTGGGCTGGGATCCAAGTCAGTTCATCGCTCCGCCATCTTGACCTGTCTCGGGTCTCGGCAGGTCGGTATCCACGACCCACGCCAACCCTGCTAGATCGTACCTACCCTAGTGTATTGTTGTACCCCCTTCCGTACTCGAGCATATACAAGTATAATGACCCGGACAAGGTTGCCATCTAGCCTGGTCGGATTCCGGATGTCGCCGTTCAAGGCGTGCACTACAACAATGGCACAACGGAAGCAGAATTAGATGCTCACAGTAACCCCCTCCCTCTCCTCGAACCACCATGTTGGCGGACAGCAGCCCCGTCGCACACCACTCCCCCAGTCTTTCCAAGCACTCCGATACCCATCTCGCCGTTCCGTCCACCCCCCTCCGCACCCTCTCCGAATACCACAGAGGCTCGATATCCACCACCCGCACGTCGGTCACCGACGTCAGTATGCAGGACATGGACGAACCCTTTGTTCCCCTTCCACGGCTCACCTCGCGCCCAAGAGCGAGCTACAAGCTTTCCGACTTTTTCATACAAAGGACCCTGGGCACCGGCAGCTTCGGACGCGTGCATCTAGGTCAGTCCTTTGTCCCAGCGCGCTGGGCCTATCCATTTGCTGCTTTCACCGCCCCCTCCTTCTCACCACGCCCTCCTCGTCACACAGTCCGCAGCAATCACAATCGCCGCTTCTACGCAATCAAAGTGCTGAGTAAAGAAAAGATTGTCAAGACAAAGCAGGTCGAACATACCAACAATGAAAAAACGATTCTAGAGGCCATACAACATCCTTTCATCGTCAACCTCTGGGGTGCCTTTCAAGACGACTCCAACCTATACATGGTCATGGACTACGTACCGGGGGGAGAACTCTTCACCCTCCTGAGGAGATCCAACGTCCGTCTCACTCCGTGTTCACCTTGCTCTCCGCTGACTTGGTTCGTCAGAGGTTCCCTGATCCAGTCGCGAAATTTTATGCGGCAGAAGTGGCCCTCGCACTCAACCACCTCCATTCCCTCGATATCATCTACCGTGATCTCAAACCTGAGAATATCTTGCTCAATCATGACGGGCATATCAAAATAGCCGATTTCGGGTTCTCGAAGCGGTGTTCGTACGTAACGTGGACCTTGTGCGGCACGCCCGACTATCTCGCACCCGAAGTGCGTCCTTTCTCCATAGACGGTTATCGACGGGCTAACGTGGTACGAACCTAGATTGTTGGGCAACAGAGATACAACAAGAGTGTCGATTGGTACGCCCTTGGTGTTCTCGTTTTTGAGATGCTCTCCGGCCTCCCTCCATACCACCACCCGGAACAGAACACCGTCTCCTTGTACGAGAAAATCTTACGCGGGCCAACATTCATACGATGGCCCCCTTTTCAGGTCAATGCCACCGACCTAATTCTCAAACTCATGGAAAGCGATCCCTCGCGACGGTACGGCAACTTGCGGCACGGTGCAGGGGATGTGTTCGCGCATCCATGGTTCTCCGAGGTCGACTGGAGTAAGCTCAAGAATAGGGAGATATCTGCACCATACCTGCCCAAAATTAACGGAGATGGAGATGCGAGCGCGTGAGTGCCGTCGAACCTGCGTGCGTCATTGATTGCCTATGGCTTGCCCAGATTCGAGCAGTATCCAGAAGACAATGCGGCGGCAACGTACGGCCGAGCCGCACCAGATCCCTGGGGGAGTTCCTTCCCCAGCTTTGAATATACAGCTATGCCTGCCCACGATTCTTGATTGCTGCGCATGATCACCAGCGCTGTTCCTGCTATCTGTCTTGGTGTTCCACCGACACTCATACTACAACTCGTCGATATTTAGTCATCACGAATACATTGTTGTACGCTTTGCATCTTGGAGCCACTTTATATCGGTCTCCTCTTCTGCTGCTGTCATCTTGCTTTAGCCACTGT
>JBBPKP010000605.1:0-11760 GCA_038089335.1 Boletellus aff. obscurococcineus | reverse complement strand
GGAGGTTTCCCCCATCATCAGCTCTGGTTAAGCCTAGAGAGGGGACTTCTTGGGTTTACTACACTCCCTGGCCTACAACCGGTAGAGCCTTGTACCCATAGAGGCTGGAGCACTTAGTTGGGCTACTAGTCCTCGTTAGCATCACCCTCATAAGGTTGACTTTGGGGTTGTTTCAACGGGGTCCTGTAGAGGCGGAGGGGTTTCCTCTAGTGGTGAGGCTGATGAAGTCTCCAGGGACCGTGCATGACGATCCAAAGACCAATTCAAGTTGTTCACAGTGGGTTGTGGTGATTCTGGACATGGGGGTCAACAGCGAGTACAAGCTTGAGTTTGGTTATACTGTTAAGTCCAGTTCCTCCGGGTTCAACTCCGACAAAGTCCAGAATGGAGAAAAGTGGAAGTGTCAGAGGGGGTGAGGACTTGATGCAGGACTTATGTGTTGCACCCTTGTACTCACTGTTCTTGGAGTCGGAGGTCAGAGGTCGGAGGAGGAGGAAGCAGAGAGAAGAGTGGAGGGGTTGGAGTTGTCAGGAGGTGACTTATTTGATAACCAAACTAAAGACTACAGGATGGAGTTCTACAGTATTTATACTATGGAGTCAGAATTGTATGGAGTACTCTAGATTATTCTATGGAGTTGGCAAAAGGATTAGTGATAGAGTACTGTGGATTTCTAAGGTAAAATGGAAGAGTATGGAGAGACGAATTAGTAAGATGGGACAGAGAAGGAACATGTCTGGAGCTGCACACCGGGTCGGAAACAACTAAATAAGTGGAACTAAATGAGAATAGACACACAGCAAGAGTGTCTGGGAAAGGAAAGGAAACGGAGTCGCCAGAGTTGTGGAGTTGGAGGGAGGAATGGTGGAGGTGATGGGCAGAGTTGATGTGGAGCACCAGAGTTGGACTGTGGTAAGGACAGGGATATGACAGAAGTGACATGTGCTTCCACAGTGAATGCAATTCGGCCATTCCCTGACTCTGGGGCAGGAGTGGCCAATATCCCAGTCGCAGTCCCAATGGCAGTGAGGGCAAATTGTTCTACCTCGAGGTCGGGGTGCCACTCCTTTAGGGATAGGAGCAGATGCTTGAATGCCTTCTAATCCAGTGTATAGAGTGTTCCATTGGACTGGGCAAGGTCTATGAGGAGCAGGAGGGGGGACAGGAAGTGGTCTGGCAATCAGGTAGTCAAACATGATGAGGCGGTGGTGGTGGATGGCAGACAGGAGGTGGTCCACATCGGGGTCATTAATCATTCTATGAATATCTGCAGCAGAGAGGGTGCAGATGACACCCAGACTGTGCTGGAGCATGTCATGGTGGGCATGGAAAAATGCTAGAGCCTGCTACAGGGGGGCGTTGTGAAAGAATTGTTGAGTTTCTTTGATGGCATTAGTGATTATAGGATCACAAATGAGTCCAAGGATGAATTCTTGTCAGTGAGTGGGAGAGAAGTTTGCCACGTGAAGAGGGATTTGTTTGGCCATAGCTGCCAATAAGAGGACACAAGTAGGATGACAAAGGCAGTGATTTGCACAAGAGAGAGAAGACACATGCACAAGTGATATTTATTAAGTATTCCAGTCATTATCTGACTGGGTGGTGGTAATTTGGGAGGAGATAGACTGGTCCACAAACAATACTTCCCAGTACCACAGCCTGTGGAAGCTTATCTGGAATCTCTCAGTGCGGAACTGCTGGTCTCCGTTGGTTTGGGTGGTGGTGCTGGTGGGGGTGACGGTTGTTTTGCCAAAGGCGAAGCAGAACGTTCTGCAGGTTTCTACGAACTGAATAAGGGCTAGGAGGGAGAGAAAGGTGGTGACAAGGGAGAGGAGGTGGGTAAGGGTGACAATGGTGCTGTCTACTGAAATGGTGAATGCCATCCTACTCTATTTATCCCTAGTGAAGTTGTGGGTGGAGCGCTGACCGGGTTTCATATTTCCTAAAGAGAAGGTGGAAGGTCTGGCCTTCTTATAGGCAGAGAGTAGGTGTTCGGCATTCCCTAGGTTCTGTTCTGGTTCCCAGGTGTTTTCGGCAGATGAGTAACCTTTCCACTTAATAAGGAATTCCTGACAAGCGGGGTTCCCACGATGACTAAGGATCTGTTCGACTTTGTAATATTCTTCATTATTGATGAGGTCTGGTGGTGGATTGGTAAAGTTGGGGCTGTGTTCCACAGTTGTGACATAAGGTGATAAGAAGGTGGCATGGAAGTTTGGGTGTATTTTCCATGTCGGTGGGAGTTTTAGTCGGTAGACAAGAGGGGAGATTACACGTTCAATCTCAAAGGGTCCTTCCCTTCTGGGGGCGAGTTTCCTGAAGGGATATCAGAGATGAAGGTTCTTGTTGTCTAACCATATGTGGTCTCCGACTTTCCACAGTTTGAATGCGGGAGTCCGGTTGCAGATCATAGCTTGCTGCGCGAGCTGATGAGCATGCAATGCCTCAGTGTGAGCTTCTTTGAGCATCTCCGCTCACTTCTCAACTGTGGGCATGAAGGACTTTCCAAGCTGGGGGTAGATGCGGGGTTTGTATCCCATCATGAGAGAGAACAGGGATTTCTTGGTTACCAAGTGGACTGACAAGTTGTGAGTGAATTCCACCATGGGTAGAAGCATGGGCCAGTTAGTTAGGTTTCCCTAGGCAAAGATCCGAAGGTACATTCTGAGTTCCTGGTTTACCCGTTCTGTTTCTCTGTTGGTTTGAGGGTGGTATGTGGTTGAGAGGGCAATGTCATAATGAAGGAGTTGGGTGAGCTCATAGGTGAAGGCGGAGTTAAACTGGGGACCTTGGTCTGAGATGACCTTGTTATGCAAGCCAAATCTGGGGAACACCTTTTTGAAGAAGAGTTTGGCAATGGTTTCCATGTCAGCAGTGGTAGAAGTCAGGATAAAAATAGCTCCCTTCGTGAGGCCGTGGTCCACCACAACCAAAATAGCATCATGACTGTCGACCGGTGGGAGAGAAGTGATGAAGTCCATGGAGATCTGTTAGAAGGGGCGGGTGGCAGTGGTTGAGATTGGGGAAAGGGGCGGGTGGGTGGGGTGGGTGTTGACCTTGTTCTGTTGGCAGACAGCGCAACCCTGAGTAACCCAGCAAACAAGTGAGGCCATGCCAGGCCACCAGTAATCCTGGGACAGAAGGTGTAACAATTGGAATTGCCCAGGATGTCCATGAGCGGGGTGCTCATGGGTTTCCTGAACCAATTTAGCATGTACTGGTTCAGAGATATAAAGGTGGTTTCGGAAATATAGCAGATTTGTTATGTCAATGTAAACGATCTTGCTGTTGAGTGTGTCCTTCAGCAGCAACACAAAGTCTGATAGAGATCCAGGGGTCTCAAGCAATGCCAACATGCTTGGAGTGAGGAGAATTATGTTGTTACATGTAGATCTAGCTAAGGAGTACAGGATGGCTATGACAGGTATTTATGGGGGCAAGGTGGGGAAGGACAATCTGGGAGAACAATGGCTACCAGATTAGGAGATCAATGGTGTGGTCTGTATATGAGGGACAATGGTTACCAGAAAGAGAGAACAAAGGAACCGGCACAACAGCATGGCTAAGAATGGGGAGCAAGGGGACCGAGGCATCCATAGAGAAGTGGAGGGATGAGAAGTCCTTGTTGGTCATTGATAGGGTGATAGTATATGGGAGGAAGGGACGTGTCCGGTAAAGGAAGAGAAAAAAATGTAATATTACCCCCCTGCTGTGCTTGAAACATCGATTCAAGCCACCAAGGCCAGTCATCCATGATGAGTAGAGGAGAAGGGGGTGGTGACGTTATCCAATGAGGAAGGGCCAGCCATGGGCAAGGACGGGGGTGTGCTAGCGGGATCGCCAGGGATATGTTCTTCGTCACTAGAGGATCCGGGATGTGGAGTGGAATGATATTGGAGGGGGGAGGGGTGGGGTGCCAGGAAAAGTCGGCGAGTACATCTGACTCCTGTATGCCCTGGGTGGAAGCATCGATCACAGAAGGGTCCAGGATGGGGAGGGGAATAGTGTTATGGGTAAACATAGTTTTGTCGAGTATGTCCCCATCCGTAGCAATTGGGACAAACTAGTTCTGGGCATTTGTGCTGAGGATGCATGGGGCAAGGGAGTTGACAGTTGGGGCAGGCATACTTGGGACAGGCAGTGTGGGAGTGGGAAGGGGAAGAGCACTCAAGGCAGGGGATGGGGTCTGGGTCAAGCTTGTCTGGGCATTGGTGAGAAGGGGAGAGTGGTTCATTGCATCCTCCATAGAAAGGAGAGTTCTGGGCTTCCTGGGCAAGAGGGTGGTCTGTTGGAATTCAGGGGAGAGGATGTTTCAGTCTGGAGATGGGGCATTCAAGCATTGCAGCCAAATGGTGTTGTACAGAAGGCGGGGTGAGGGGAACGTCTGGTGGTGGCGGGACATCTTTGGTGATGGACGGGATAGGATTAGGGAAGTGGAGGTAATGGGCTTGTTCCTGGGGGGTGAAGAGTGTGAGTCAATAGTGGAAGAGAGAATACAATAGATTATAGGGGAGGTCATTGATGATGTTAATGATTCCAACCGAAATGAGCCCATAGAAGGTGACTTCCCTTCCAGATGCAACCCATTCTAGGGTTCATTTGAAGCCTTCGTCATCTGCCAGGGTATCTCAATGATCCAGGTGATCAGTGACTGCAAGGACAAGGTGAGTGAGTTCAATATGGGCTACTGCAAGGTCAATTGCCCTGTGAGTGACCTAATGTTCAGTGACTGCAGGCAAGAAGAGAATATGGGCGAGGACAGTGGGAGAATTGATTAAATCAAAAATGAACTCGCGTTTATGAAAAGGAGGAAAAGATTCAAGGTGAAGGGGTATAGGGTGTCGTTGAGAAGGGAGATTCATTGCAATGATGAGATGATAAAGTGGAGAGGAGACCCACACCAGGAGGTCTTTGGTGATGCAGAGGGGTCAGTTCAGGGAATTCTGCCAGGAGAGAGTGAGGATCTGTAGGATCCACTGGGCGTTCCACAAGGAGCGGACGTGGGCGGGAACAGGAAAATGCATGGTGGGATTGGTGAGGACGTCAAGTGAGGGGTGAACTTTTAGTCGTACAAGAGTGGGGGAGTTGTCAAAGGAACCGAAAATGGTGTTAAACCAGGGTGTCTTTATGTAGTAGAGTTGATGGTCAGGGGTTCGCTGGTTACAGGTGGATCTAAGCCAGTGGGGATGCTGCATTTGGTGGCAGCCTCAATGGCACACTCACGGTCAAGTTCAACTCGTTCTCAGAGTTGCTCGAGGTGGGTGGGGTAGCCCATGGCATTGTGAGTTCCTTTTGGGACTGTGCACATCTCAGGATCGTGGGTTTGAGGACAGGGGCACCAACAGTGAAGTCCTGGGGAGAGTTTGAAGTTGTAAACAATAGTTTCGATGACTTTTGGGAACTCCATGCTCAGGCAGAAAAGGAGGAGAAAGTGGGGTTTTTTATTACAAATGGTTTCGTCAGTTCCCCCAAGCTTCCTCGTTTTGGTTTCCTCCAGCCTGGACAGGGAATGGGGCGATATAGTTGTTGGTCTCCCAGGGTCCATTTGTGGACATGTTGATTTCCCATGCCCAGGCCTTCACTCTTCCACCTCCCGTCATCTCTGTCACTGTCGTATGCCTGTCCTGGAACCTTGTTCTCTGGACTGTCCCCAGGGTTCTCTCTGTTACAGAATACACTACCCTCACTACATGGCACTCCAGGAACAATCCCACCACCCAATAGGTGGTGAGAGAGGTGAGGAGGGCAAGGAAGAGGACAAGGAGGGAGGTTGAAACAACCCAACTATAGCCTATGTCCAGACGCGTACAGCAGTCCAGTGGCTGGGCTTATGAAGGGGAGTGAGACTAGAAGAGAGAGTAAAGAGCTAGCGAGGCTAAGCCCTGATGATGGAGGTGAAGGTCCAAGAGACTGAACTGGGGTTCCAGCTCAGTCGCCCGGGTTTATATACTATTTTAGTGTTTGTACATGTTTTGGTAATGACTGTGCTAGGAGGTGAGAGGCAGCCTAGCTAGGCGTATCATAAGAGTCTGTGTGAGTCATATCGTACGAGTCACCTGCTGCACAGGGCTGTGTGGGCTGTGCATCAGTGGCTGAAACGTGATGGTGGCAGTGGGACAGCCTTGCACAGTGTGGAGATGAAGGGGGGGGCTATGGTACAGCCTTGCACAGCATGGAGATTAAAAGGCTGTGTGTGGCAATGATGGCTGCACCGCAGAAATAGAAGTCTAAAGGTGAAGGCGGCGCTAGCCCTGGTGATGTAGGGTTTCGTAAAGGTAAAGGGTTTCCCTGCCAAGGGTTAGCTAAGGTTTAGGCAGGTGAAACGTGCTATGGTTAGGTTGTCCGTGTTTAAGTTTAGGTTGCGGAAATTGGTCCGTAACACCACCCCCTCTCTATGCATCAGACTCAGGATGATGGTGGGGTAGTGCACACCAGGTTGGGTTTTCGGGGTAGGGGTTGAATAGGTGGGGGGTGGAGAGGAAGGCGTGACATAATTTGAGGCATGGGTTTCATTCGTGGAACTCGTCTAGGGCCTCCCTGGTGTTAGTAAGGTTTCATTTGGGTTCCCATGTACGCTCCGATTCGTCGTACCCTGTCCAGTGCACGAGATATTCCCATCCTTTCCCCTTTGGGCAAGCGTTGATGATATAATCCACCTCATATTCCTCCTCCCGGTCTTCTGTGACGTGGACCGGTCCCGGGTCCCTGACTGGTTGTCCTTCGAGGTGCTCCCTGTACGGCTTTACGTGCGAGATATTGACTACCGGGTGAATTCGTATGTCCGCCAGTAGGTGGAGTTCCACCGCGTTTGGTCCCTTCATCCCTTTCACCGTGAACGGCCCTAGCCACTTTTCCAAGAGTTTGCGGAATTCGTGGGTGACGTGGAGGTTGTCGGTGGTGAGTAGTATGAGGTCACCTGGTTTGTACTCCGGTGCGAGAATTCGTGAGTTCTCCACGGTTCTTTTTATTTTCTCAGCGGTGGCTTCTAGGTTTTCCCAGGTTTCCTGCAGCGTGGTTTCTATTCTGGACGTGAGCTCGTCTGCTGCGGGGGCTTTAGAGGTCCCAGGTTCCGTTCTGATTCGGGGGTTGTAGGTGCGGGTGATCTGGAAGGGGGAGCACTTTGTTGCCATGGAGGTGTGATGATTGTGCGCGAACTGCGTGATCAGGAGCCACTCGGACCAGTCAGTTTGTCGTTCACAGCAGAAGGTTCGGAGGTATTGGAGGAGGTCGCGGTTCATGCGTTCTGTCTGTCCGTCGGTCTGGGGATGGTGTGCTGTGGATAGTTTGGGGGTGATCTGGAGTCGGGTGCACAGATCTTTCATGACTTGTGATGCGAACTGTGGGCCGCAATCGGAGACTATGGTGCAGGGGGTGCCATGGGTTTTCCATACATGGTGTAGGAAGAGGTGTGCCATGCTGAGTGCCGTAATGTTTTTAGTGGTGGGGATGAACTCTGCTTCCTTCGAGAAGCGGTCCACGATGACTAGGACAGAGTCATGGCCATTCGAGGGGGGGAGGTCGGTGATGAAGTCTGCAGAGATGTCTGTCCACAGGGCGTTTGCTATCTCGAGGGGTTGGAGTTTGCCGGCGGGGGGTTGATTGCCGGTTTTCATCTTTTGGCACGTGTGGCAGTGGGAGACATATTCCTCTACCTGTTTCTTGGCCCCCGGCCACCAGTAGTTTCGCTGGATCAGATGGAGGGTCTTTTCCCTCCCAGGGTGCCCTGCCAGGGGGGAGTCGTGGTGTGCGGTGATTACCGCCATCCTGAGGTCTTCATCATCCGGGGTGAAGATCCTTCCATCCTTCTCAAATACTCCATCTTCTGTTATCCCGAAGCCTCTGTCTTCTACGTCGGCAATCTGGGATTCTTGCATCTTCATAGTTCCCACGTGAATCCTATCTCAGATCGCGTCTCCTTCCAATTCTACCTTTGTTGTCCGGGTAATCATTTTCCCTGGTTCCATAAGCGTCTGTTGCTGGTTGTCATTCTCGACACCCTCGGTGTGGTCTTCCCAGCGCGACAGCGTGTCTACTTTTCCCATGGTAGTGCCTGGTTTGTGCACCCACTTGTAGTTGAAGCGGGACAGGTATTGGGCCCACCGGGCTTGTTGTCGGTTAAGATCTTGCTTTTGCATAAACCACTGCAGATTCTGGTGGTCGTTCCAGATCTTGAACTGGTGCCGGGCTCCTTCTAGGTAGTGGCGCCACTGTTCTAATGTGCGGATTACGCTGAGCATTTCCTTATCGAACACCTGATAGTTTCGTTCAGTGTTGTTAAAGGAGTGGGAATAGAATGCGACTGGGTGCCACTTCTCATTTACTCTTGCTGATAGTACGGCCCCTGTGGCAAAGTCTGATGCGTTGGTTTCCGGGCGGAGCTCCGAGTCTAGGTCCAGTGTGACTAAGATCAGGGCTGTGGTGAATTTGTATTTGAGGCCGTCAAAGGCCTTTTGCTGTGCTTCCCCCCACACGAACAGGACATCCTTTTTGGTTAGGTCGTTGAGGGGTCTAGCAATCGCCGCATAGTCCTTGATAAAGCGGCGGTAGAAGGTGGCAAGTCCCAGGAAGCTTCTTACTCCTCGGAGATTCTTTGGCTGCAGCCAGTCCAGGATTGCTTCCATCTTTTCTTTTTCCATTTTTATCCCATTCTCGCTTACGATCATGCCCAGGAACTCGACTTCTTTTGCCGAAAACATGCATTTTTCCGGCTTCACGAAGAGGTCATTTTCTTCCAACCTTCTCAGCACTTCTTTCATGATCCGTTCGTGTTCTTTGGCATTGTCCGTTTTCGTGAAAATTAGGAGGTCGTCAATATAGACCACTACCACTCCCTCCATATCTCCGAAGATGTCGTTCATCATTGCTTGAAACGTTGAGGGGGAGTTCATTAGTCCGAAGAACATGACCAGGGGTTCAAACGAGCCGCGGTGGCATATGAACGTGGCCTTCCATTCGTCCCCTTCTTTGATTCATACATTGTTATACCCCCATTGGAGGTCCATCTTCGTGAAGAGCTTGGCCCCTTTTAGGCGGTCCACAAGCTGCGAGATGAGTGGTAGCGGGTAGTTGTTCTATACCATATGCTCGTTTAGGTATCGATAGTCTTGGACCATGCGCTTCTTGCTGTCCTTCTTTGGTATGAAGAAGACAGGGCTAGTTTGGGGGGACTTAGAGGGGCAGATATATCCTTTCTGGAGTTGGTCGTCAATAAACTCTAAGACTTCCTCCTGCTCCTTTGGTGATAAGGGGATTATTCGTCCCTTCTTTGGCTCGAACGTTTCCTTTAGGTCAATGGCATGATCCCACGGTTTCCGCACGGGCATCCGTTCTGATTCTCCTTTCGAGAATACCTTCTTCCACTTCCAGTACTTCTTCAGCATGAGTTCTTCGACCGTGCTTCCTGCTGACACCCGTATCTGCAGTAAGGTGCTTCTAATTTGGTGGGCCTCCCATGCCTTGTGTTGTTCCCATAACTGGGTGTGCCTGCTGTGGCGTAGTTCCTTGCACGTGTGTAGGCACTGGGTGGTTTTTACTTCCCTGGTCCTCCAATTAACCTCCGGATTGTGGTGCCTTAGCCAGGTGTGACCCAGGATTAAGGGGACATCAGCTAGTTCTGTGACTTCCACGGTGAGCACTTCTCGGTGGTTTTCGATTTGGATGATAAGTTCGGCGGCGTGGGTGATTCATCCGGCAGAGTTAGTTGTGCCGTCCATGTTGTAGATGCTTACTGGTCGGTGGAGGGGTCTCATGGGGATGCCTCGGGCTAGTGCCCACTTGCAGTCTAGGAACACGTGCGAGGCCCCGCTATCCAGGAGTGTGGGTACCTCATGCCAAGTTAGGTTATCTTGCCGGGCGGCAAGTCATAGGGGGACGCGGACTTCCGCCTCCTGATGGATAGTCCTCGTGTGTCGTGGGGTTGGGGTTTCTTGTTTCGGATTGGGTGTTGTCTTTAGAGGGGAATTAAGCACCGGTTTGGAGTCCCGGCTGCGCTTGTTAGTTTCTCAAGACGCCCCTGACATCGTATCCTGTATGTGCGACTTTGTTAATACATTGTTACCCAAATCTCGAATCTTGTCCTTTGCAACCTTAGCACCCAACGTGCTTAGGTTACTTTGTGAAAACCCTGTTGGTTTGCCTCTTTGCTGTCTTCTTCCCCAGCGCCGTTCATCTTTTTGAGTACACCATTGGTGGGGGTTTCCTTGTTGCCCTTGAGCTTCCTCGCAAAGTAGGAGATGGCTTCTTTGTTGCTCATCTTCCTCCAATCATCTTCTATTGCGAGGCAGGTCTGTCGCTTCTTCTTCGAACACGACCCTAAGTGCTCCCCGCGGCTTCTTCTGCATTCGGGGCATCTTGTGCTCGGCTTCGGGCATTTCGCCACGAAGTGGTCTGGGTCCCCACAGTTCCAGCAGCCTGGTGCGGGGGTTGTCTTTGATTGGGTGGCGTGAGTGTCTCTACGGTCACGCTTCCCTTCCTTAGCCTCTAGGTCCTTTTTTGACAAGGCGGTGGCAAGTTGGTAGTCTTCGAAGGCTCTACCGATTTCCCAAACTTCTAGAAGGGTCTTGTTGATGGATCCCTTCCTTCTTGCCTTGGTATAGAGTTCCTGTTTTATCTCCTCGGTAACCCCATGCTCGAGTAGGTACACGCCAAAGGTTTCGTCCACTTGCGCGCGTGTCTGCAGTGCCCTCCATTTGGTGATGAAGGTGTCGATGTCGGAGGTGCCCTGTTTCAGCACCATGAGTTGGTTGAGGGTGAAGTCCCTTGTGTGAACTGGGCGGAACAGCCCCTCGATCTCGTTCTTTAGATTTACCCACCATCCTAGATGTGGGTTTCCTTCTGCAAGCTTCTCTAGCTCTGACTCGGCGAACGGCCCTGCCTTAGAACCCTTTAGCCACGATAGTACGGCATAGGTGCAGTTCTTTTCCATGGCCGGGCAGTCGTATTCCAGGTCTGGTAGCGATGTTGGTACCAGTTTGAACGAGGCTGGGTTGGTGTCCAGCCATGCCTGCATCTTCATCCACCATTCCTCGAACTTGGCTTTGGACCCGTCGTATTCTCCAGGGTCCGCGAAGATCTCGATCTTCGAGCTTCCTTTGGCAGTTGATCCTGGGGTGCCAGCCCATTCCTGCAAACCTATGAATTCGTGAACGCGCTGGTCCGCTTCCTGTGCCCTGGACTCCGCAGTCTGGGCTCTTTGTGTGGCATCGGTAACTACTTCGGTGGCCCGGTCTCGTTGCTCGATGAGTTCTTGGATTCTTGTTTGTTGTAGTCGCAGCTCCGCTGCCTGTAGCGCTAGCTGGTTGACCACGTCTTCTAGGGAGGGTTGGGTGGACATCCTAGTTGTCGTTCTGGGTGGGGAATTCGTCTACGGTGTTGACGTGCCAATGATTGTCCACGGGCTGCCAAGCGTTTGCTGTCTGCGGGTCGTTGGCAACAATTTCGAACGTAAGTTCATTGGTGACTTCTCCGCGGATGAGGATTATTGATTGGCGGAGTCTATTTCGCTTGCGGATCACTCGGGTGTAGACACAGTAGATGAAATATATTAGGATGAGGAGGGGGGCGGTAACTAGGGTGAAGAAGTAGAGGGCGAGCTTATCTAGGAGTGCTGTGGTGGGCATAAAGCGGTGTGAGGGCGGAGGTAGGGGAGGCGAGCCTCTCTGGGGTAGTCTTCTTCCCGAAGACGATCGTACCGGTACCAGTGTACCCGGCGGAGGCGGCGGCGGATGGGGCGGGGCTCGGCCCAGATGTCCTGGGGTGCGG
>JBBPKP010000604.1:0-11768 GCA_038089335.1 Boletellus aff. obscurococcineus | reverse complement strand
AAAGTCGGGTGTATTTTCCAGGTCGGGGGTAGTTTGAGCCAGTAGACCAGGGGGGAGATTACGCGTTCGATTTCAAATGGTCCCTCCCGGCGAGGGGCAAGTTTCTTGAAGGGGTATCGGAGATGGAGGTTCTTATTGTCTAACCATACTCAGTCTCCCACTTTCCATGGTTTGAATGCGGGAGTTCGGTTGCTAATCATAGCCTTTTGTGCCAACTGGTGGGTGTGCAGGGCCTCCGTTCGTGCCTCTTCGAGCAACTTCGCTTGGTTATCGACTGCGGGCGCAAAAGACTTTCCTAATTGAGGGTAAGCGCGGGGTTCATAGCCCATCATGAGAGAGAAGGGGGTTTTCTTGGTAACGGAGTGGACGGAGGAGTTATGCGTGAATTCAGCCATGGGTAGGAGGGTGGGCCAGTTGGTAAGATTGCCCTGGGCGAAGATCCGAAGGTAGGTGCCCAGTTCTTGGTTGACGCGTTCTGTTTCGCCATTAGTCTGCGGGTGGTAGGCGGTGGAGAGAGCGATATCGTAATGGAGGAGTCGGGCGAGTTCGTAGGCGAAGGCGGAGTTGAACTGTGGACCGCGGTCCGAGATTACTTTGTCATGGAGTCCGAACCTGGGGAAGACTCTTTCGAAAAACAGCTTCGCGACCGTTTCCGCGTCGGCGGTGCTAGAAGTGGGGAGGAAAATAGCCCCCTTCGTGAGGCCGTGGTCTACCACAACCAAAACAGAGTCGTTCCCGTTGACTGGGGGAAGCGAAGTGATAAAATCCATGGAGATCTGTTGAAAGGGGCGAGTAGCGGAGGTGGGGATAGGTGAAAGCGGGGGTCGGGTGGGGTGGGTGTTTACTTTGTTCTGTTGGCAAACAGCACACCCTTGGGTTACTCGGCGAACAAGTGCAGCCATGCCGGGCCACCAATAGTCCTGTTGTAATAAATGGAGGAGGCGGAATTGACCCGGATGGCCATGGGCGGGGTGTTCGTGGGTTTCACGCACAAGCTTAGCGCGAGCGGGTTCGGGGATATAGAGTTTATTTCGGAAGTAAAGGAGATGATCCCTCCAGGTCCAGTCGGAAGGCGAGGTGCGGGCGATGGGGTAAGTGGTCGTAATTTCGCGAAGTTGGCGTTCCACAAAGGGGTCAGTGGGAGTGGTGAGTTGCACTAGATTCCGCAATCCCATATCAATCGTGCGGACCATGGTGACCGGGGTGAAGAGGGCGACCTGGTCATTGTCCGCTGAAGTATCTGGGGCGGACAGTCGAGAGAGAGCGTCAGCGGGGCCCATCTGAGAGCCCGGTAGGTGGTGAAACTCCAGGTCAAAGTCCATGAGATAAAGCATCCAACGCACTTGTCGACGGGAGAGGTTCTGGGGTTTTTTAAAGTAAGCAAGGTTCTTGTGATCAGTGAGGACCGTGACTGGGTGCTCGGTGCCCGATAGATGGTGGCGCCATTCCTCCAGAGCGCGAATAACCGCTAGCAACTCCCTATCGTAGATATCATAATTACGTTCCTCGGGAGAGAAGGTGCGGGAGAAGTAAGCGCAGGGGTGCAAATCCCCGTTGCCGTCTTTCTGCATCAAAATCGCCCCGCAGGCGAACAGGGAAGCATCGGTCATTACCCAAAACGGTTTCAACGAATCGGGGAGGCGTAGGACAGGGGAGGAGAGGAATTGTTTCTGGAGGGTGCAAAAGGCGGTCTCGTGGAGGGGAAGCCACTCCCACTTGGATGACTTCTTCGTCAGGTCGGTTAGGGGCTTTGCTAAGTCCGAGAAACCGGCGATGAACTTTCGGTAAAAGTTACAAAATCCTAGAAAAGAGCGAACGGCCTTCACCGTGGTAGGGGGTTCCCAAGCCTTGATCGCGTCAAGCTTGGTGGGGTCGAGGGTAACAGCGCCCGGCTTCACGACTAGTCCTAAATATTCGACGATGGCCGCGTCGAAGGTGGACTTGTTAAGTTTTAGGTACAGGGCGTGTTCGCGCAGGCGACGAAGGACTTTCTGGGTTCGTTCCCGATGAGCGACAAGGTCGGCGGAATGGATAAGGATGTCGTCCATGTAAATGATCAGCCATCCCTCGGCGATGTAATCCCGAAAGATGTCGTCCATCAGTCGCTGGAAAGTGGGTGGGGAGTTGCACAGTCCGAAGAACATGACTGTTGGCTCGAACAGGCCAAACGGAGTGATGAAGGCGGCCTTCCAGCGGTCCTCCGGTTTTATTCGGACATTGTTATATCCCCATCGTACATCGAACTTGGTGAAGATGGACGAGTCTTTGAGTTTATCGATCAATTCCGAAATGAGCGGGAGAGGATAGGCATTTTTGACAGTGTGTTCGTTTAGGTATCGGTAATCCTGACACGGGCGTAAGGAGCCGTCCTTCTTTCCTACAAAAAAGAACGGAGAAGCTTGGGGTGATTTGGAAGGAACAATCCGTCCGGCAGCTAAGTGTTCATCGATGAAGGCCTTGCAGGCTTCGAGTTCCTTCGGGTTGAGTTGGTAGGCCTTAGCCACGCGGGGCTTAAAGGTGTCGGCGGTGATAATCTCGTGATCATAAGGTCGTTCCGGGGGTAATTGCCCAATGGGTGGGTCATCGAAGACGTCTTTGAACTCAGTATACTCCGGGGGAAGGGATACGGTCTTCGCTTCTGCGGACTGGGCAATGGCGGTGGATATGGTGGTTTTTCTCAGCGATTCAGTGATATACCCATCAGGGTTCTTTCCTAGGAAGTGGGCGACGTAAGACTGCCGTCCCCGCAAGATGTTGGGGTCAGCCGGTAGCTCGAGTTTCTGATTCGCCCAGTCAATCATGGGGTTGCGTTTCCTCAACCAGTCCATTCCCAGAATTAATGGGTCCTTTCCGCAGGCAATGACATAGCATGTCAGCAGTTCTCAATGGTCATCTATAAAGAGGTGGATATCGACCGTCTGTCTGACCATCCCAGCAAGGTTAAGGGTTCCGTCCACATTCTTTGCGAGTAATGGGGCGGGGAGTCGTTTGGTTTTCCATCTATTCTTTAATACCAATTCCCGGTTTATGAACGAGGAAGTGGCGCCACTGTCGACTAGAGCCAGGGTTTCTACGATTTTTCCGTCTTGTTCCAGAGTAACGGGGACTTTGATTGCTTTAGTGGTACAACTGGATACAAGTACAGGAGAAGGAGAGCTTGACGTAGCTAAAGCCCTCCCCACCCAAAACCCTTATCGTCGGGGGTGGTTTCGGCGCGATTGACCGATTCTTCTTCGGTCGTTCCTCCGAACGCCATCTTCATGGTCCTGAGGACCTCGTCCTTTGTGAATGGAAGTGACTCGACGTATTCGTCTATGGCGGCAGTGTCGGTCCTTCTGACTTTCTGCGGGGGTTTGCTCGAGGTTCCCAGCCTCTGTCCATTTCTATGGTTGGTGGAGTGACATCCGACCTGGTGGCAAACGAAACATTTGTTGCTCTTCATGTGTTCAGCGCGTTGTGCGGGAGAGAGTCGGGTGACGTCGATGTCCATGGCATTAGGGTCTGTGGAGCGTCCGTTTCTGTTGGGGTTTCTTCCCGAGGGTAGGTATTGGGAACGCGAACGGAGTTGTCGGACTCTGATATAGTTCTGTTCAAAGATTCGAGCCTTCTCGATCCAGTCCTGCCAAGTCGTGGGTGAAGGATTGATCGTGACCATCCTGTTGGCCAGCTGGGGGGACACTCCCCTGTTTAGGACATCAATGAGGATGTCATCGAATCTGACATCTAGCTTGCTTCGTCCGGCTGCGATCTCAAAGGCTGCGATGAAATCGTCAAAGTTGCCTCGCTTCTGATAAGGGGGGAGGATGCGCTCGGCGGGGTCGGGGTAGTCGCTCTGTTTCATCAAATAGAGCTGGTTCCTAGCTTTCTCCTGCAGTCCGGCAGGGATAAACGAATTGGTAAAGGTGATCTCGAAGGCGGCCCATGTTGCTCCTTGCACCTTGGGGTACCAGGTCTCGGCAAAGGAAGCGGCGCGGCCTTCCGCCATTTTATTGAGGCAGGTGAGAATCATGATCTCGTCGTTGTTGTAAACTCCTGGGTTCATAAAGAAATAGGCCTTCATGGCGAGCAGCCATCTCTGGGCGTTCTCAGGCTTTCCGTTAAAGTCTACCGGCAATCCGGCTTTCAGTTCACTGGTTCTCGGCGTCGCAGGTATTGCTGGAGCCGGGGGTTGCGCAATCTGCGCCTGCTGAGGTTGTTGTCCTGGCTGATTCATGGGGGAAGTGAAAGCGGGGGTAATGGTTTGTTGAGCGGCGGTGTCGACGTCGTCAAGGGCTGCGGTGAGCTGTTGGATGGCCTGTTGGGTGGTGACGAAGTGGAGGGGTGGGGTCGGCGCTCTGGTGACGGCTTGGGGAGTGTGGGTGGTTGTGGTGTTGGCGGAAAGGGGATTTCTCTGGGGTTGAACCTGGGGTGTGGAGAGGGGCGGCGGTTCCAGGGACAGAACAGGGGCGGCAGGCAGAGTGGTAGTCGGGGCTCTTCGTCTTCTCTGTTGAAGGAGCGGGTTCGGCGGCGGAGGTCTTCCTGACACTCTTCGCGGCGGCGGGGTGGGTTCGACGTATTCTGGTTCGAGGGCTAGTTCCTCCTGCTGGTGTACCTCCTCGTCCTCGGACGACTCGGGAGGTCGGTAGCTTCGGTACTGATCGCGATCAGCCGTCTTGTACTGGTCTCGCCCTTCTGCGACGAAGGCAGGGGCGGCGGGGACGAGTTAGATCTTTTGTTACGCTACGTGTAAAGTCCAACTGTTGAGCACTACCTCAAGAGCGTAGTGACGTCTCGTAGAAGTCCGGGTCTCGCTGAGTAGACGACTGCAGCGGCGATGAGTCAAACTCTAGGCGTGTTAAGCGTAGATCTAACTAGGGAACAAGTACAGAGCTCTCGGGTATTTATGTGTCTGGGGAAAACGAGCTAGCTATAAGGAGAAACTAGCGAGGAGGGAAGGCGAGTCCTTATAGGAAGGCGAGGGCATAGGGCAATACTAAAGGTGGAATGCGAATGAGTAAGACGGGGCAAAGGGTTAGGGAAATAGGAAGGCGAATGAGTAAGACGGGGCGAAGGGGAAGGACTTAGGAGGAAGGCGGCTGCCTCGCGGGATACTTGTGGTCGAAGTCCAGGACGTCCTGCCACGTAGCGTGGGACGGGCTGTCGACAAGGTCGCGAAGGTGCCGCGGGAGATGGTAAACGGAGGGGGAGACGTCGGGTGGTCCCTGAGCTGGCTGAGGGGACCATCGAAAGTGAAAGTACTCTTCTAAGAAGGAGGCGTGTCGCTCTATAGGGGAATTTGTAACACCCTTTGTTATTACTAGAACAAAGGAGATTACTATAGAAAAAGGTATTATGTCAGACAGTACTATTACCAATCCACATTTCGCTAGCACCCTGTATTTCAATAATCAGGAGTCCCTAGCCATGAAACTGATGCCATCATGGTATCGAGATGAATGGTATATAGATTATGGCCTATCAGAAAAAGAAAAGAGACGTTCATATTGGCAACAGCACTCGAAGAAGAAACAGTCTGGGACAATAGGACATGGGACACATGGGATCCAGGGACATGTGACAGGAATGGTTGGTGCTAATACCATCATTCTTAACAACATTTTTACTTTACTATTTGCTGACGAAGGTTTCACAGACATCATCCACCTTTTATAAACAATGGCCACTCTTACTGTTCCCACTGACTTCAAGGCTGACAACACTCTCATCACCCGTATCAAGGTCCTTACCAGAGCACGAGAGTATGCCATATGGGCCATTCAGGTCCAATCCATGCTCCGCTCCTTGTCCCTTTGGGGATACATCAATGAGACCGTTACTCATAATGGTACCATTGTTGGTGACAGAGCTAAATGGATTCTCATAGATGCACACATTGTCAGGCTAATCACCCAGACTATCCATTTTCCTCTAGCTCATCATGCCCATTATGACTATATTCCAACTGCTGCTACAACCAATCCCTCTCTGGCTAAAGCCCTCTGGGATAAGCTTTTCAGGTTATTCGGTTCACAAGGCCTAACTGTTATGATTCCACCTGAGGAGAGACATTCTTCATTCCTAGCAAGATACTTCCACATAAGATGGTCACCTCAACCCATGGAGGAACCAGCCGATGTCTCCCCGTCTGTCTATCACCTCCCCGCTCACCTCCGCAACCTCGTAGACTCCCCGTCATCCTCGACGTGGCAGGACCTTCTAGACTCTGAACATGCCTATCCCTGGCGCACCCCCGTACCCTCAAACATGCCGGATGACATCATCAACCTGCCTTCCAAATAGCTTGTACCCTACGCCCTCGCCTTCCTTCCTCCAGTTACCCTTTGCCCCGTCTTACTCATTCGCCTTTGTTACAACTTCGCCCCTCAAGCGAGGAGAGTCCCCCGTTCAGAGACATGCTTCCTTTCTAGAGACCTACTTCCGCGTCGCTTGGTCTCCCCAACCGATGGCCGGTCCGACCGATACCGCCGTTTCCGTCTACCATCTCCCACGACACCTTCGCGACCTTGTCGACGACCCGGACCGGGCCACGTGGCAGGATGTTCTCGACTTCGACAACGAGTACCCCGCAAGGCGTCCCCCTTCCGCATAAGTCATTCCCCTTTGCCCTGTCTTACTCATTCGCCTTCTTCCTTTGGTATTACCCTTTGCCCTGTCTTACTCATTCGCCTTCTTCCTTTGGTATTGCCCTATGCCCTCGCCTTCCCTTCGGACTCGTTTTCCCTCTTCGCTAACTTCTCCTTATAGTTAGCTCGTTTTCCCCAGACACATAAATACCGTCGAGCTCTGTACTTGTTCCCTAGTTAGATCTACGCCTAACACGCCTAGAGTTTAACCGCCAGCCGCTGCAGTCGTCCTACTCAGCGAGACCCGGATTTCTACGAGACGTCACTACGCTCTAGAGGTAGTGCTCGACAGTTGGACTTTACGCGTAGCGTAACAGCCTTCCATTGATAGTATTGCCCTATGCCCTCGCCTTCTTAAATGGACTTGCCTTCCCTCCTCATTAGCTTCTCCTTATAGCTAACTCGTTTTCCCCAGACACATAAATACCTTCGAGTCGTGTACTTGTCCCCTAGTTAGATCTATGCTTAACACGCCTAGAGTTTAACTCCTTGCCGCTGCAGTCATTCTACTCAGTGAGACCTGGATCTCTATGAGATGTCACTTTGCTCTTGAGGAAGTGCTCGACAGTTGGACTTTATGCATAGCGTAACAAAAGATCTAACTCGTCCCCGCCGCCCCTGCCTTCATTGCAGAAGGGCGAGACTAGTCCAAGATGGCTGATCACGATCAGTACTGAAGCTACTGACCTCCTGAGTCTTCTGAGGAAGGAGAGAACTACGAGGAAGAGCGTTCCCTTGAAACAGAATACGTTGAACCACCCCCGCCACAAAGAGTGTCAGGAAGACCTCCACCGCCGAACCCACTCCTTCATCAGAGAAGATGAAGGGCCCCGACCACTACTCTGCCTGCCACCCCTGTCCTGTCCTTGGAACCACTGCCCCTATCCACCCCCCAGATTCAACCCCAGAGAAATCCCCTTTCCGCCGCCACCTTGACCACCTACACCCCTCAGACAGTCACCTGAGCACCGACCCCACCCCTCCACTTTATTACCACCCAAGCAGCCCTCTAGGAAGCCCTCGCCAGCCTTGACGATGTCGACCAGGCCGTCCAACAAGCCCTTACCCCCGCTTCCCAAGAATCCATGAATTAGCCAGGATAACCCCAGCAGCCGCAGCAGCAGCCGCAGATACCACCCACCCCGGCGCCAATGGCACCAGCCACGCCAAGAACCAGTGAATTGAAGGCTGGACTGCTGGTCAACTTTAATGGAAAACCCGAGAACACCCAGAGATGGCTCCTCACCATGAAGGCTTACTTCTACATGAACCCCGGAGTCTATAACAATGACAAGATTATGATTTTGACCTGCCTAAACAAGATGGCAGAGGGACGATCGGCCTCTTTTGCCAAAACATGGTACCCTAAGGTACAAGGAGCAACATGGGCTCAATTCAAAACTGCCTTCACCAACTCGTTCATCCCTGCTGGCCTACAGGAAAAGGCTAGGAACCAGTTGTACCAGATTAAGCAGGCTGATTACCCCGATAACGCTGAGCGAGCTCTTCTCCCACACCAGAAGCGGGGAAGCTTTGACGACTTCGTCGCCGCCTTTGAGATAGCCACAGGATGAAGCAAGCTAGATGTAGGACATGACGAGATTCTCATTGACGTCCTAAACAGAGGAGTCTCCCCCTCTCTCGCCAATGTGATGGTAATGATTAACCCCCAACCGACGACTTGGCAGGACTGGATCGCCAAAGCCAGGGTTTTCGAACAGAACTTCTTATGAGTGAGACAACTCTGATCCTGCTCCCAATACCTTCCAGTTGGACGAAGCTTCCCCAGGAACAGATGATCCACCGACCCCAACGCTATAGACATTGACGTCACCAGACTTTCTCCTGCCCAACGGGCCAAGCATATGAAGAACAACAAATGTTTTGTCTGCCATCAGAAGGGATGCCGATCGATGAACCACAAAGGAGACCAGAGGCTGGGAACCTTGAGTAAACCCCCACAGAAGATTAGGAAGACGGAAGCATTGCCGGTGGAGGACTACATCGGGACCCTTCCATTTACACAAGACAAGATCCTCTGGACGATAAAGATGGCCTTCGGGGGCACTGCCGAAGAAGAGTCAGTGAACTGCGCTGAAACCACCCCCGACGATAAGGGTTTTGGATGGGGAGGGCTTTAGCTACGTCAAGCTCTCCTGCTATACTTGTATCCAGTTGTACGACTAAAGCAATCAAAGTCCCCATTACTCTGGAACAAGACGGAAAAATTGTAGACACCCTTGCACTGGTAGACAGCGGCGCCACCTCGATGTTCGTAAATAAAGACCTGGTGCGAAGGAATCGCTGGAAAATGAAATGACTCCCCTCTCCCCTTCTTGCTTGAAACGTTGACGGTACCCTCAACCTCGCCGGAATGGTGAGGGAGACTGCAGAACTGCACCTAATTATCGACGATCACGAAGAATAGTTGACTTGCTATGTCATCGCCTGTGGAAAGGACCCTCTAATTCTGGGAATGGACTGGCTAAAGAAACGGAATCCCCTCATCAATTGGGCTGCCCAGAAAATGGAACTACCACCAAACCCTCTCCGGATTCGTGGAGCCCAGAGCTACATAGCACACTACCTGGGAAAGAACCCCGACGGCTATATCACCGAAGCCCTTAGAAAAATGACCATATCCACCCAAATTGCCCAGACAGTCCACCCTAAAGAAGTCACCCTGCCGATGGAATACAACGAGTTCAAGGACATGTTCAATGAACCCCTGGTCGGACAACTACCCCCTGAACACCCATACGACCATGAGATTCTCACTGCCGACACTTTTAAGCCATGGGTGGCTAAAGCCTATCAGCTGAACCCCAAGGAGACGGAAGCTTGTAAAGCCTTCGTCGACAAGCATCTTGCCGTGGGACAGATCATTCCCTCTAAATCCCCACAAGCTTCCCCCTTCTTCTTTGTAGCAAAGAAAGATAGAAGTCTATGCCCCTTCCAGGACTACAGATACCTCGATGAGCACATGGTCAAAAACACCTACCCCCTCCCTCTGATTTCGGAGTTGATTGACAAGTTAAAGGACTCCAGGATCTTCACGAAGTTCGATGTACGGTGGGGATACAACAATGTCCGCATCAAACCGGAGGACCGATGGAAGGCAGCTTTTATCACTTCATTCAGTCTTTTCGAACCCACCATGATGTTTTTCAGAATGTGCAACTCCCCCCCGACTTTCCAACGACTCATGGACGACATCTTTCGGGACTATATTGCCGAAGGGTGGCTGATCATCTACATGGATGACATTCTGATTCACTCAGCTGATCTCCCCACCCACCAGGAGTGAACTCGAAAGGTGTTATGACGACTACAAGAGCATGCCTTATACCTGAAACTATCGAAGTCCACATTCGACATGAAAGAGGTGGAATACCTCGGACTGGTGGTCAAGCCAGGAGCTGTAATGCTTGACCCCACTAAACTCAATGCGATCAGGGACTGGCAACCCCCTACTATGGTAAAAGCTGTGTGGTCGTTCTCAGGGTTCTGCAATTTCTACCGAAAATTCATCGCCGGTTTCTCCAACTTAGCGAAACCGCTGACCAACCTCACCAAGAAGTCTTCCAAATGGGCATGGCTTCTGATCCACCAGTCCACGTTCCATATCCTACAGAAACAATTCCTCGCCTCCCCCGTCCTCCGACTCCCTGACTCCTCCAAGCCCTTTTGGGTCATGACCGACGCCTCCTTAGTGGCTTGTGGCGCCATCTTGATGCAGAAAGACGGGAATGGAGATTTACACCCCTGCACATACTTTTCTAGGACCTTTTCCCCCAAAGAACAAAATTATGACATTTATGACCAAGAACTCCTCGCTGTCATACGAGCACTGGAGGAGTGGCGTCATCACTTGTTGGGAACCCCCGATGTGGTCACCATACTCACGGACCATAAGAACCTTGCCTACTTTAAGAAACCACAGAACCTCTCTTGGTGCCAAGCCCAATGGATGCTGTATTTGATGGACTTTGATCTGGAATTTCACCATCTACCCAGATCACAGATGGGGCCGGCGGACGCCCTTTCTAGGTTAACCAATCCCAACACTTCTGCTGACAACGACCAAGTCGCGTTGTTCACACCAGTGACCATGGTCTGCGCCATTGACATGGGATTAAAGAACCTCATCGCATTAACAACTCCCACTGACCCCTTTGTGGAACGGCAGCTATGGGAAATCACGGCGACTTACCCCATCAATAAGACAGCTCCCACGGATTGGTCCTACTGTGACAACCTCCTCTATTTCCGAGGGAAGCTCTACATCCTGGAACCCACGCACGCTAAACTGGTACAGGAAACCCACGAACATCCCGCCCATGGCCACCCAGGCCAATTCCGTCTTCTTCACTTGTTATAGCAGGATTACTGGTGGCCGGGCATTGAAACAACTGAATGAGTCAAGAGAATCTACTAGAGCTGGAAACCAAATCCTAATCACCAGTGACTAGTAGATGGGAGCAGTTCCTTAGTGAAGCACCCCTTATCCAGGAATGACCAAGAGAATTTTACTGGAGGACGTCCAGCAAAGGCCTTGGGGTTTATATACCACTTCTACTGTTTGTACATGTTGTGGTACAGTTACTATACAGGGATAGTCATGTGACTAGGGTATAGGGTATGGTGCCATATCGTGCCATTATGATGTCAGGTGGTGCGATGTGGGCTGACTAAATAATGACTAAAATACGAGGTAATTAGTATTATCTTTGTAATGCAATGATGTCATGATGATGTCATAGACTGGCCTGGACTATGATGTCATCGTGGGTCGTTATAGGCTAAGTGTCTCTTGTCTTGATAGATCGTTACTGTGAATGTGATTGGTTAGAGATAAGATAAGATAAGATGAAACTGTAAATAGATGCAAAGTGAAATGTGAGAGTATGACGTCATGGGGGTCCTTCGTGGGAAAGTGACATCAAGTGTGGGAAAGTCACATGACCTGTCATGTGACCATGGGAAACTAAATAAAAGTGGTACTGTTGAGATGAGAGAAATGTGGAGAAAAAGAATATGATATTCGTTTCGTAACACTTCCCCCTTTCTATGGATCGACTTCCAGGCGATCGAAGACTTGGATAATTCTATTACCTTTGTCTGGTACGTTGAGAAATCTATTCT
>JBBPKP010000603.1:0-11770 GCA_038089335.1 Boletellus aff. obscurococcineus | reverse complement strand
CTCCAGCTGTGAAGGCCCAACCTCAACATCGATCGACTTGCCCTCACTGCCTCGGGGACTGGAACCCTGACCACTGATGCCCTCAAGGAGGCACGAGGACCAATTGTATTCAGTGTGGAGGGCAGGGTCATTTCCTCCTCCAATTCCCAGACTACGTCTGTTGCCATTGCCATCACTTCGTGCCCCGACACCCCACACACACCTGCCCCGACCGACACTGCGACAACTGTGGAGGATATGGCCATGGAGAGTGACGCTGTCCCGGCCCCATCCTACACCCCACTGCTGTTCTCCCTGTTCCCTGTCTTGCCAATTCCCCACCTGGCGGCATCGAGGGAAGCCCTCTGCGGGGTGGCCCAGCTCAACCAGGACATCAAGGATCAGTGGACAGCCCCCTCTCCATCCCAGATGACGAGGACCCCCCCCGGCAGCCCTGCCCTTGACTGATTCGGAGAACCAGTCTTGCCCAGGGGGTATTGATACAATTCTGACAACCCCGTGGGACGAACTGCATTCCTCCTTCTTAGAAACGTATTTCCATGTCTGATGGACCCCCCAACCCATGGACATTCCCCTTGCCACTTCACCTTCCTATCACCACCTTCCCTCTCATCTCCGGGATATGGTCAACGATCCAGAACACGCCACTTGGCAAGATGTCCTGGACTTTGACCATGAGTACCCCACGAGGCAACCCCCTTCTGACTAGAGCTCCTTCTTTCTCATCACTCACCTTCTGTTTTCCCTCAACCCTTTGCCCTATCTTGATCAGCTGCCTTCCCTGTGTAGTACTACCCCATGCTCTTGCCTTCCTCAAAGGACTCGCCTTCTCCATTAGTTAGCTTCTCCTTATAGCTAGCTCGTTTTCCCCAAACCCATAAATACCTGCGAGTCAAATACTTGTCCCCTAGTTAGATCTATGCTGAACACACCTAGAGTTTAACTCCTCAACCGCTGCAGTCGTCTACTCAGTGAGACTGGGACTTCTACAAGATGTCGCTTTGCTCCTGAGGAAGTGCTCGACAGTTGGACTTTATGCGTAGCATAACACATTTGCGCTCCTGGCAGGTGATGGAATGTCAAGTCAAAATCCATCAAGTACAACATCCATCATGCCTGTTGCCGGGAAAGGTTCTGAGGTTTCTTGAAGTAGGCGAGGTTCTTGTGATCAGTTAGGACTGTGACGGCATGGGGGGTACCGGACAGGTGGTGATGCCATTCCTCCAATGCCCAACTAACTGCAAGGAGCTCCCAATCGTAAATATCATAGTTGCGCTCTTCTGGGGAGAAGGTTTGGGAGAAGTAGGCACAAGGGTGAAGGTCGCCATTCCCATCCTTTTGCATTAGTACTGCCCCACAGGCTACAAGGGAGGTGTCTGTCATTACCCAGAACGGTTTTGACGAATCAGGGAGGTGGAGGATAGGAGAGGCGAGGAATTGTTGTTGTATAGTGTGAAAGGCTGTTTGGTGGATGGGTAGCCACTCCCACCTGGAGGTCTTCTTCGTCAGATCCGTGAGCGGTTTGGCCAGGTCGGAGAAGCCGGCAATGAACTTCCTGTAGAAGTTGCAGAATCCCAGGAATGACCTTACTGCTTTAACCATGGTGGGAGGCTCCCAGCCCTTGATGGCGTCAAGTTTTGTGGGGTCCAAGGCAATTTCTCCAGGCTTTACTACCAGGCCAAGGTATTCGACCTCAGTGGTGTTGAACGTAGACTTGGACAGTTTTAGAAACAGGGCATGCTTCTGAAGACGTCGTAGAACTTTTCGGGTACATTCCTGGTGGGTGACTGGGTCAACCGAATGGATCAGAATGTCATCCATGTAAATGATCAGCCATCCCTTGGCGATATAGTCCTGGAAGATATCATCCATTAATCATTGAAAGGTTGGGGGGGAGCTGCACAGGCCAAAGAACATGATGTTCGGCTCAAACAGACCAAACAGGGTGATGAAAGCGGCCTTCTAGTGGTCCTCCGGTTTGATGTGGACGTTATTGTACCCCCATCGTATGTCAAACTTCATGAAGACTTTCGAGTCCTTCAACTTATCGATTAATTCAGAGATGAGGGGTAAGGGGTAGGCATTCTTGATCGTGTGCTCATTCAGATATCGATAGTCCTGACATGGATGAAGACTGCCGTCTTTCTTTCCCACAAAGAAAAAGGGGGATGCCTGAGGCGATTTAGAGGGGGTGATCTGCCCAGCAGCGAGGTGTTCCTCTATGAAAGCCTTGCAGGTCTCTAACTCCTTCAGGTTTAACTGGTATGCTTTGGCTACTTGGGGTTTGAATGTGTCGACAGTGAGGATCTTGTGGTCATAAGGGCATTCAGGGGGTAGCTGCCTGGCGAGGGCTTCTCCAAACACATCCTTGAATTCGGAATATTCCTCGGGCAGTACCACTGTCTTGCTTTCAGCTGATTGGGCGATCTGGGTCAAGATAGTAGTCTTTCTAAGAGCCTTGGTGATGTACCCGTCAGAGTTCTTTCCTAAGTAGTGGGTGACATAGGATTGGGATCCATGGATCTGATTTGGGTCAAGGGGTAGTTCCATTCTTTGGGTGGTCCAGTCTATAGTTGGATTCCACTTCTTCAGCCAGTCCATCCCCAGGATGAGGGGGTCTTTCTGCAGGCGATGACATAGCAGGTCACTGTTTCTTCATGGTCGTCAATGATCAGTTGGACGTCAATTGTCTCCCTGACCATTCTGGCCTGGTTAAGCATCCCGTCCACATTTCAGGTGAGTAGTGGAGAGGGGAGTCATTTGGTTTTCCACTTAGTCTTTTTTACCAAGTCCTTGTTGACAAACGAAGAGGTGGCACCACTGTCGATTAGCGCAAGGGTGTTTACGATTTTATCGTCTTGTTCCAGTGTTACAGGGACTTTGATTGCTTTGGTGGTACAACTGGATACAAGTACAGGGGATGGAGAGCTTAACGTAGTTAAAGCCCTCCCCAGCCAAAACCCTTATGGTCCTCGGTGGTCTCGGCACAATTGACTGACTCTTCTTCAGTCATTCCTCCAAACGCCATCTTCATTGTTTAAAGAATCTCATCTTGGGTGAAAGGGAGGGTTCTGAGGTATTCTTCTATGGGGGAGGTTTCTGCTTTCCTGATTTTTTGGGGGGGGTTTACTCGAGGTTCCCAGCCTCTGTCCTCCTTTGTGGTTGTTTGACCGACAGCCTACTTGGTGGTAGATGAAGCATTTGTTGCCCTTTAGATGTCCCACTCATTGGGTGGGGGAGAGTCGAATGGTGTTGATTTCCATGGCATTTGGATCAGTGGATTGCCCATTCCAATTGTAACTTCTGCTGGTGGGGATGTACTGGGAGCGAGAGCGAAGTTGTCTGACTCGAATGAAGTTCTGTTCGAAAACCCTTGCTTTGGTAATCCAGTCCTGCCAGGTCGTCAGTTGGGGGTTAATCATCGCCATCATGTTGGCAAGGGAGGTGGATACTCCTTGATTTAGGACGTTGATGAGGATGTCATCATGTCCGATGTCAAGCTTGCTTTGTCTGACCACAATTTCAAAGGCTGCGATGAAATCGTCAAAGTTACCTCACTTCTGATAAGGGGGTAGCACGCGTTCGGCAGTGTTGGGGTAGTTGATCTATTTGATCAAGTAAAGCTGGTTTCTTGCTTTCTCCTGCAGCCCAGTGGGGATGAACAAGTTGGTGAAGGCAGTTTCAAATGTGGCCCATGTTGCTCCTTGCACCTTGGGGTACCAGGTCTTGGCAAAGGAAGCCGGGTGTCCTTCCGCCATCTTGTTTAGGCAGGTAAGGATCATAATTTCGTCATTGTTGTAAACTCCAGGGTTCATATAGAAATAGGCTTTCATGGCGAGCAATCATCTCTGGGCGTTCTCAGGTTTCCCATTGAAATCAATGGGTAAGCCAGCCTTTAACTCGCTAGTTCTCAGGAGAGCAGGAGCTGCTGGGACTGCTTGCAGTTGCTGTTGTGGTTGGGGTGCCTAGGCCGGTTGTGCCTATCCAGGTTGATTCATGAATCTCTGGGAAGCGGGGGTAAGGGCTTGTTGGACTGCTTGGTCGATGTCGTCGAGGCTGGCAAGGGCCTGTTGGAGGGCAGTTTGGGTGGTGATGAAATGGAAGGGAGGGGTCATCGACCTGGTGACAGTTTGGGGGGTATGGACAGTAGAGATTTTGGCAGAAAGGGGATTTCTCTGGGGTTGAACCTGTGGGGTGGAGAGAGACGGTGGTTCCAAGGACAGGACGGGGGCGGCAGGCAAAGTGGTAGTCAGCGCTCTTCGTCTTCTCTGTTGAAGGAGCGGGTTCAGGGGTGGAGGTCTTCCCGACACTCTTTGCAGCGGGGGTGGTTCGATGTGTTCGGGTTTGGGGAGATATACTTCTTCGACATTTTCTCCTTCTTCCTTGGAAGAATTGGGGGGTTGATAGCTTTGGTACTGATCGCGATCAGCCGTCTTGTACTAGTCTCGCCCTTCTGCAACGAAGGCAGGGGTGGTGGGGATGAGTTAGATCTTTTGTTACACTATGCATAAAATCCAACTGTTGAGCACTTCCTCAAGAGCGAAGTGATGTCTCATAGAAATCCAATCTCACTGAGTGAATGACTGCAGTGGCAAATGAGCTGAATTCTTAGGCGTGTTAAGTGTAGATCTAACTAGGGGACAAGTACGTGACTCGAGGGTATTTATGTGGTTGGGGAAAACGAGCTAGCTGTAAAGAGAAGCTAACTAATGGAGAAGGCGAGTCCGTAGGGGAAGGCAAGGGCAGAGGGTAGTTTCTTGGATGGAAGGCAAGTGAGTAAGGTGAGACAAAGAAGGGGAAGGCGAATGACAGAGATAAAAGGCTTTACAAGGAAGGTGGTCGCCTCATGGGGTATTCGTGGTCAAAGTCCAGGATGTCCTGCCATGTAGCGTGTTTGGGGTCAGTGACCAAATCTCAGAGAGAAGAGGGGAGATGGTAATGGGAAGGGGATGGATCAGAGGGCTCATTCATAGGTTGTGGGCTCCAACATACGTTGAAATAGGTTTTGAGAAACAAAGAGTGTATCTCACTCTGGAGGGAAGGGGGAAATGTAACAAGGACTCCATCTGACGTTGAAGTAGGTTTCCAGAAAAGAGGCCCTGTGGGCATCTGCTGTTGTTATCGTAACATTACCCCTAGGACTAGATTGACTTTCTGAGTCAATTGCTTTGGGGGTTGGTCTCTTCATCAGCATTGATGTTAGAGGGGTGGTCGAGGTCAATGGGGTTGGCTGCTATTTCAAGACCTCGTGATTCAGTTTGGCTAGGGCTTTGGTTGCCTCTTGAGTTACCCCCAGTGGAGGAGTCCGTCCGAGGAAGATTATCGAGTATGGGAGACTTGGTGCGGGTTGGTGGATGATAGGGGCCTGGGCATCGTCATTCACTGTGCCCAAAGAATCTGCAACTGTGGCATCAGCAGTCAGGGCAGGAGTGGGTGGGGTGTCATGGAGTGGTGACATTGCAGTGAGGGCATAAGTATTCTGGACATTGGAGGAGGAAGTGACTTTGCCCTCCACACTGAATACAATTCGCCCTTGTGCCCCCTCTGGGACAGTGGTGTCTAGCATTCCAGTCCCCAAGGCAGTGAGGGCAAGTTGATTGACGTTGAGGTTGGGATGCCAGATCTGGAGGGCTTGGAGCAGCAGCACATATGCCTTCTGTTACAAAACGAATATTATATTCTTTTTCTCCATATTTTTCTTATCTCAATGATACCACTTTTATTTACTTTCCCATGGTCACATGACAGGTCACGTGACTTTCCCATGCTCAATGTCACTTTCCCACAAAAGACCCCCATGACATTATACTCTTACATTTCACTTTGCACTTATTTACATTTCCCCTTTATCTTATCTAATTGTTACAATTTCCCCTTCTGGAGGGAGTACTGCCATTATGGAGAGAGCCAATCGTCAATGAGAGGAACAGCATGCATCCTTCCTCAAAACCTATTTCCAGTTCTGATGGTCTCCCCAGCCTATAGCCAGACCAGCAGACGTCTCCCCCTCCATTTATCATCTTCCCTCTCACCTTCGCAACCTTGTTGATGACCCCTTGCATGCTACATGGCAAGATGTCCTCAACTTTGACAATGAATACCCCATGAGGCACCTGCCTTTCTCTTCCATCTCGAATAACGCCACCGACCTGCCTTCTAATTAGGCTATACCCTTCACCCTCACCTTCCCTTCTTGCATGCCCTTTGCCCTGTCTTACTCACTTGCCTTCCCCTTGTAGTATTACCCTATGCCCTCGCCTTCCTGAATGGACTCACCTTCCCTCCTCGTTAACTTCTCCTTATAGTTAACTCATTTTTCCCAGACACATAAATACCTGTGAGTCACATACTTGTCCCCTAGTTAGATCTATGCTTAACACACCTAGAGTTTGACTCATTTGCTGCTGCAGTCGTTCTACTCAGCGAGATCGGACCTCTATGAGACCTCACTTCACTCTCGAGGAAGTGCTCGACAGTTGGACTTTATGCATAGCATAACAAAAGATCTAACTCATCCCCGCTGCCCCTGCTGTCACTGCAGTAGGGCGAGACCATTTCAAGACATCAGAAAGAGACGAATACCAAAGCTACCATCCCCCTGAGTCTTCTGAAGAAGAAGGGGAAACCATCAAGGAAGGAATTGCCCTTGAACCTGAATATGTTGAACTGCCCCTGCTGTGAAGAGTGTCTGGAAGACCTTCACCGCCAAACCCACTCCTTCAACAGAGAAGATGAAGAGCACCAACTACTACCTTGCCTGCCGCCCCTGTGCTGTCCCTGGAACTGCCGCCCATCTCCACCCTGCAGATTCAACCCTAGAGAAATCCCCTTTCTGCTGCCACCTTGACCACCCACACCCCCCAGACTGTCACCAGATCGATGACCCTGCCCCTCCACTATATCACTACCCAGGCTGCCCTCCAGGAAGCCCTTGCTAGCCTCGACGACGTCAACCAAGCCTTACCCCTGTTTCCCAAAGATCCATGAATCAACCAGGACAGGCACAACCGGCCCAGTTATCCCAACAGCAGTTGCAAGTGGTCCCTGTAGCACCCGCTTTGCCAAGAACTAGCAAACTAAAGGCAGGCTTGCCTGTCGACTTTAACAGAAAGCCAGAGAACGCCCAGAGATGGCTGCTCGCCATGAAGGCCTACTTCTATATGAACCCAGGAGTTTATAACAATGATGAGATCATGATCCTCACCTGCCTGAATAAGATGGTGGAAGGACACCCAGCTTCCTTTGCTGAGACCTGGTACCCTAAGGTGCAAGGAGCCACATGGGCTGCATTCGAGAATGCATTCACCAATTCATTTATCCCAGCAGGTTTGCAGGAGAAAGCCAGGAACCAGCTCTACCTGATTAAGCAGATTGATTACCCAGATGTCACTGAGTGCGCACTACCCCCTTACCAGAAATGAGGCAGTTTTGACAACTTCATCACCGTGTTCGAGATTGCCATAGGGCGAAGCAAACTTGACACAGGACATGATGATATCCTCATCGATGTCCTAAACCGCAGAGTCTCCACCTCCCTTGCCAATATGATGGCAATGATCAACCCTCAGCTGACAATATGGCGGGACTGGATTGCTAAAGCCCAGATTTTCAAACAGAACTTCATTCAAGTTAGGCAACTCCGAGCCTGCTCCCAGTACATCCCCACAGGCTGGAGCTACAACAGAAACAGATGCTCTACCGATCCAAACGCCATGGATGTCGATGTCGCGTGACTCTCCCCTGCCCAACGCGCCAAGCATATGAAGAGTAACAAGTGCTTTGTCTGCCACCAAGTAGGATGCAGGTTGATGAACCACAAAGGAGGACAGAGGCTGGGAACCTCAAGCAAACCCCCACAGAAGATCAGAAAGACAGAGACCTCCCCCATAGAGGATTATCTAGGAACCCTCCCATTCACTCAAGACAAAATTCTTCGAACGATGAAGATGGCGTTTGGAGGAAACGCGGAGGAAGAACAATTGGTCAACCATGCAGAAACCACTGCTGACCACAAGGGTTTTGGTTGGGGAGGGCTTTAGCTATGTCAAGCTCTCCTTCTCCTGTACTTGTATTCAGCTGTACCACTAAAGCAATCAAAATACCTGTCACTCTGGAACAAGACAGAAAAATTGTAGACACCCTTGCATTAATTGACAGTGGCACCACCTCCTCCTTTGTCAATAGGGACCTAGTGCAGAAGACTAAATGGAAGACCAAGAGACTCCCTTCCCCCTTACTTGCATGGAATGTCAACGGAACCCTCAACCAGGCCAGAATGGTCAGGCAAACAGTGGATGTCCATTTAATCATCAACGACCATGAAGAAACAATGACCTGCTATGTCATCGCTTGTGGAAAAGACCCCTTTATTTTAGGAATGGACTAGCTGAAGAACCGAAACCCTGTCATTGACTGGGCTGCATAGAAGATGGAATTACCCCTTAACTTGACTTGACTTCACAGAAGCCAATCTTACGTTGCTCACTACTTGGGAAAGAATCCCGATGGATATATTACCAAAGCCCTCCGAAAGACTACTATCTTGACCCAGATCGCCCAGACTGCCAGGGCAAAGGAGGTGATGCTCCCCACAGAATATACTGACTTCAAGGATGTCTTTGACGAACCACCCATCGGGCAGCTACTGCCTGAACACCCCTATGACCATGAGATCCTCACCACTGATATGTTTAAACCTCGGGTCACCAAAGCCTATCAGCTAAACCCGAAAGAACTTGAAGCCTGCAAAGCCTTCATTAATGAACACCTTGCCGCCGGACGGATTGTCCCCTCCAAATCGCCCCAAGCATCCCCCTTTTTCTTTGTAGGAAAAAAGGATGGTAGTCTATGACCCTGCCAAGACTACCACTACCTTAATGAACATATGATTAAGAACACCTACCCCTTACCCCTGATTTCTGAGCTTATCGATAAACTGAAGGACTTGTCAATCTTCACCAAGTTTGATGTACGATGGGGATATAATAATGTTCAAATCAAACCCAAAGACTGCTGGAAGGCAGCTTTCATCACCCTGTTCGGCCTCTTCAAACCAATGGTCATGTTCTTCAGACTATGCAACTCCCCACCAACCTTCCAACGACTCATGGACGATATTTTTTGAGACTGCATCACTGAGGGATGGCTTATCATTTACATGGATGACATTCTTATCCATTCTGCCAACCCTATAACCCACCAGGAGTGAACCAGGAAGGTTCTTCGATGGCTACGGGAGCATGCTCTATTCCTGAAACTATCAAAGTCAACGTTCGCTGCCGCATAGGTAGAGTACCTCGGCCTAGTCATCCAACCTGGTGCTGTTACCCTCGACCCCACTAAGCTTGACGCCATCAAGGACTGGGAACTGCCCACCACCGTCAAGGCGGTCAGGTCTTTCCTTAGTTTTTGCAATTTCTACAGAAAATTCATCGCTGGCTTCTCGGACCTTGCTAAGCTGCTCACGGACTTGACAAAGAAGACGTCCAGATGGGAGTGGCTGCCCATACATGAGACTGCGTTCAGAATGTTACAGAAGCAATTCTTAGGATCTCCTGTCCTCTGACTACCCGACTCTTCCAAACCATTTTGGATAATGACTGACACCTCCCTGGTAGCCTGTGGAGCTGTATTAATGCAGAAAGACAGGAATGGTGACCTTCACCCATGCGCCTATTTCTCTCGAACCTTCTCCCCAGAGGAGCGCAACTATGACATTTATGATCACCAACTTTTGGCTGTAATCCGCATGCTGGAGGAGTGGCGTCATCATCTTTCAGGAACCCCTAACGTCGTCATGGTTCTCACCAACCACAAGAACCTAGCATATTTTAAGAAACTGCAGAACCTTTCTTGTAGACAAGCATGCTGGATGCTTTATTTGATAGACTTTAACCTGGAGTTTCACCACCTGCCCGGATTGCAGATGGGCCCTGCTGACACCCTTTCTTGGTTGGCGAACCCTGACACCTCCTCTGACAACAACCAGGTGGCCCTGTTCACACCGGTCACTATGGTATAAGCAATTGACATGGGGCTGAAGAACTTAGTAGCACTCACCACCCCGACCGATCCCTTCATCCAACACCAACTCCACGAGATCATAGCCACCTACCCAATCAACCACACCGCCCCATTGGACTGGTCCTGGAGGGACAATCTACTGTATTTCTGAGAGAAGCTTTACGTTCCTGAATCTGCCTGTGCCAAACTTGTCTGAGAAACCCACGAACACCCTGCTCATGGTCACCCAGGCCAATTCCGACTGCTGCACTTACTCCAACAGGATTATTGGTGGCCAGGAATGGCCGCACTTGTATGCTGCGTCACGCAGGGCTGCACTGCCTGCCAGCAAAACAAAGTGAACACCCACCTGACGTGCCCCCCGCTCTTCCCCATCCTGTCCACCGCCACCCACCCTTTCCAACAAATCTCAATGGATTTCATTACGTCCTTGCCCCCTGTGGATGGCCATGATGCTGTATTGGTCATGGTGGATCATGGCCTGACAAAGGGGGCTATTTTCATCCCAACCTCTAGTACTGCTGATGTGGAAACCATTGCCAAACTCTTTTTTGAAAAAGTTTTCCCTAGATTTGGCCTCTATGACAAAGTAATCTCAGACTGCGGCCCCCAGTTCAACTCTGCCTTTGCCTACGAACTCACCTGCCTTCTCCATTATGACATTGCCCTCTCCACCGCTTACCACCCGCAGACTAATAAAGAGACAGAACGGGTAAACCAGGAACTAGGAACGTACCTTCGGATCTTTGGACAGGGAAACTTGACAAACTGGCCCACACTTCTACCCATGGCAGAATTCATGCACAACTCTTTGGTACACTCGGTCACCAAGAAATCCCCATTTTCTCTCATGATGGGCTACGAACCCCACACCTACCCCTCACTTGGAAAGTCATTCGTGCCCGCAGTTGAGAAGCGAGCGGAGTTACTTGAAGAAGCCCAAACAGAAGCCCTACATGCCCATCAGATTGCACAGAAGGCTATGATTAGCAATCGCTCTCCCACGTTCAAACCGTGGAAAGTTGGAGACTGGGTATGGCTAGATAACATCTTCACCTCTGCTACCCCTTTAGGAAACTCGCACCCAGAAGGGAGGGTCCCTTCAAGATAGAATGTGTAATCTCCCCCCTCGTCTATCAGCTCAAACTTCCCCCAACCTGGAAAATACACCTGAACTTCCATGCCACCTTCTTATTGCCATACATCACAATGGCAGAACACGGCCCCAACTTTATGAACCCACCACCGGACCTTGTTGGTGACGAAGAACATTACGAAGTCGAAGCCATCCTTAGTCATTGAGGGAACGCCGCTCACCAGGAACTCCTTATCAAATGGAAAGGTTACTTATCTGCCGAGAACACCTGGGAACTGGAACGGAACTTGGGAAATGCCGAGCGCCTGCTTTCCGCATATAAGAAGGCCAAGCAGTCCACCTTCTCCTTAGGGAAAACGAAACCTGGTCGACACACCACCCGCAACTTCACCCGTAGTTAAAAGACAGTACTAGATGTCTATCACCATTTCCATAGACTCCACCTGTTACAAAACAAATATTCTATTCTTTTTCTCCACATTTTTACAGCACAACGGTGCCACTTTTATGTACTATCCTATGGTCACATGACAGGTTATGTGACTTTCCCACGCTTGATGTCACTTTCCCATGAAGGACCCCTATGACATCATACTCTCACATCACTTTACAGCACAACGGTGCCACTTTTATGTACTATCCTATGGTCAC
>JBBPKP010000602.1:0-11782 GCA_038089335.1 Boletellus aff. obscurococcineus | reverse complement strand
ATTAAGGCAGGCTCCTTTGTTTTTACCTTGCCAGTACTTGTGTGGTGGTACTGCAAGTGTAGTCGTGCCCGAGTGGTAAACCTCTGGTCAGCCCTAATAAGGTTGTTCTGGTAACAGTCTCCCCAGAACCCATAAATACCCTCAAGTCACGTACTTGTTCTCTAGTTAGATCTACGCTTAACACGCCTAGAGTTTAACTCATTGAGCCACCAACCGTTCATCAAGCAAGACCCCCAGAATTCTATGAGACATCACTTCACTCTTGAGAAAGTGCTCGACAGTTGGACTTTATGCATAGCATAACAAAGGAAAGATCATGATTGCAGAGGTCCACAATGTCATAATATGGCTTCCACTTTGTATTCTTTTTTGCCATTAATAAGGTCTAGGGGTGGTGTGGGAAAGTTCTTCCTGTGGACGTCATTTTTGCTAAGGGAGATAGTACCTGGGTGATGGTAAAGGGTCCCTCCCATTTGGCAGCAAACTTTGGGTGGGTAAGGGACTGTTTCAGGTTTCTGGCTTCAAGCCAGACCTTATCCCCTTTCTTGAATAGGGTGAAGTGAGAGTGGATACAGGTTTTCATAACTTGTCTGGCAAGCTCATGGGTGGTGAGGGCTTCATCACAGGTGGTGGAGAGGGCTTTGATTCTATCAGTGATGGCAGGGATATTCATGTCAGCAATAAGCATAGGAAGGGCACAGGATTCAAACCCCATCATAAGAAAGAATGGAGATTGTCTAGTGACAGAGTGGGGATGGTGGTTGTGGGTGAATTCAGCATGGGAGATCAACTCAAACCATGCAGTGGGGTTGTTTCCACAGAAGATGCAGAGATAGGTTTCCACTTCTTAATTGACTTGTTTGATTTTGCTGTCAGATTGGGGGTGGTAGGCAGTGGAGAGGGAAAGGTTATAGTTCAGGATCTTTCCTAGTTCCTTTGTGAAGGTGGAAGTGAACTGTGGGCCTTGGTCAGAGATGATTTTATTATAGTGGCCGAAGTGAAGGAAAACTTTGTGGAAGAAGAGGGAGGCAATTCTCTTAGCAGTAATCAATTTTTTGGTGGGGTATAGGATCACCCCCTTAGTAAGTCCATGGTCTACCACAACTAGGAGTGAATTGAATCCCAAGGAGGGGGGGTGATCGGTGATTAGGTTGCAGGAGACCTGTTGAAAGGGGTGGGAGGAGGAGGACGTGATTGGGGAGAGGGTGGTGGGGTGTGTATTGACCTTTGTTTGTTGACAGATAGAGCACCCCTTGACATATTTTTGTATGAATTGGGCTAGTTCTGGCCACCAGAATTCTGCTGAGACAAGTTGGCAGGTCTTTAGGTAGCCAGGGTGGCTAGCCAGTTTGTGGTCATAGTGGCACATGAGGATGGATCATCAAAGGGTGAGGTTGTCGGGGATATAGATGCATTCTTTGTAGGTGAGGATGCCTCCTTCATGTTTCCAGTCAGAGAGGTGGGAGCAGAATTGAGTGGGGATGTTTTCCTGAATCAACTGTAGCGATTGAAGGACAAGTGGGTCAGAGGAGGAGAAAGATCTAATCTTTTCAGAGAGAGCTATGTCGATGAGATTGATGAAAAGGGAGGGTGGTAGTAGGGTGACTGCTTCATTATCCAAGTCTTCAGACAGGAGGAGGTCGGGTCATTGGGAGAGGGTGTTGGGGGCAGTGAGGAGGCATTCTGGTATGTGGATTATTTTGAGGTCAAAGTCAGCTAGGTCAAGGAGCCATCAGGCTTGTCAACAGTTTAACTTCTGGGGTTGCTTAAAGAATGTGAGGTTTTTATGATCAGTGAATACCTGGACGGGGAATGGGGAACCATGGAGATAGTGTCTCTAGGTTTTGAGCCCTTGGATAACTTCTAGGAGTTCCCTATTGTAGATATCATAGTTTCGTTCTGCAGGGGAGAACAATTCAGAGAGGTAGGAACATGGGTGCCACTCACCATTGGAGTCAGTTTGGAGGAGAACCCCTCCTAAAGCAGATTTGGAGGCATCAGTGGCAATGGCAAAGGGGCAAGATGGGTTAGGGAGGTGGAGGACAGGTGCAGCAAGGAAGCATGCCTTGAGGGTTTCGAAGGATTGTTGGCAGGAGGGGGACCAGTTCCAGGGGTGGTTCAGTTTGGTGAGGTCAAGGAGGGGGTGTGCGATGTTTGAGTAGTCAGGGATGAATCATCAATAGTAGTTAGTGAAACCAAGGAAGGAGCAGACATCCTTTAGCTTGATGGGTATGGGCCATTGGTGAATTCTGTTGAGTTTGACTGGGTCCATAGCTAGTAAATCCAGTTTGACAATCATCCCAAGATATTCGACCTCAGAGGTAGTGAAGGTGCATTTCTCCAGGCGGAGGTGAAGGTCTAGTTCAGTCATTCGTTGTAGGACTCTTTTGGTGTATTACTTGTGGGTGGCTTCATCAGGTGAGAAGATGAGGAGGTCGTCCATGTAGATGACCAGCCACCCTTCTGTAATAAGGTCATGGAAGGAGTTGTTCATGAACCTTTGGAAGGTTGCTAGGGAGTTGGTCAGACTAAAGATCATCACAGTTGGTTCGAAGAGGCCTTTGTGGGTGATGAAGGCAGCTTTCCACTGGTGTCCATCTTTGATTCAGACATTGTTGTATCCCCAGCAGATGTTGAACTTGGTAAATACCTTGGCACCTTTGAGTTTATTGACAAGGTCAGAAATAAGGGGGAGGGGGTAGGCATCTTGCATGGTATGTTCATTAAGGTACCTGTAGTCTTGGCAAGGTTGAAGTTTTCTGTCTTTCTTTTTGATGAAGAAAAATGGGGAGGCTTGGGGCAAGTTAGAGGGGCAGATCTTTCCAGATTCGAGGTTTTCTTCCAGGAAGTCTTCCATGGCCTTTTGCTCTTCAGGGGATAGGGGGTAGACTTTACTGACTTTAGGTTTGAAGCTTTTATCAAGATTAATCTCCTGGTCATAAAAGTGGGATGGGGGAATGTGGTCAGTGGCTTCTTGGGAAAAGACAGAAGTGAAGTCTGCATATGCAGAGGGGAGCTCCACCTTGGGCTTACATACCTCAGCTGCCATGGCAAGCTTGGTTGTAGTGGTAAGCTTCACAACAAGGGGCACATTCTTGGCAAAGCAGGGGCCATTCTGGATATAACAGAACACAAAGTAGTTTTTGTGGGCCCAGGTTGTTACGGACCAATTTCCACAACCTAAACTTAATCACGGACAACCCAACCCTAGTATGTTTTACCTGCTAACCATTAGCTAGCCCTTGGCAGGGAAACCCTTTTACAATACAAGTATGCTACCAGGGCCAGTGCCACCTTCACCTTCAGACTTCCATTTCCACAGCACAGCCACTGTTACCATGCACAGCCCTTTCATCTCCACCCTATGCATGGCTGTACCATAGCCTCCCCTCACCTCCACACTATGCAGGGCTGTGCCACTGCCCCCATCACATTCCAGCCACTGATGCACAGCCCACACAGCCTTGTGCAGCACAGTGACTCACCTTATGACTCACATGGACACTGGTATAATATACCCAATTAGGCCACCTCTCGCTTACTGCTACAGTCACTGCCAAACATGTACAAATAGTAGAATAGTATATAAACCTGGGTGACTGAGCTGGAACTCCAGTTCAGTCTCTTGGACCTTTACCATCACCATTAGGGCTTAGCCTCGCTAGCTCTTTACTCTTACCTCTAGTCTCCACCCCTTCATAACCCCAGTCACAGGACTGCTTTACACATCCAGGACATAGGGTATAGTTGGGTTGTTTCACTAGACTGAACTCACATCAACGACCACTTGGCCACATCACCATCAAGCTCTCATTGCCACTGTCACCCTCATCGCTGACACTAGACGTTGCTGACGCCCATCGCATGAACCAGCTCAGCGTAGCCAGGGTTCACCTTGAGTAAGCACACTAGGGCATTTGCCAAAGCGCCATACTACTAGCTAGATTCGTATGACAGATACTGACAGGAGTCAGTGTCTTTACCACAGCCATCTGACAGAGACTCTGCCACCCCACCAGGCCTAGTGCACGGGGCAGGCATCCACGTGAAACAAGAGTTAGTTGATGCCTCTGCCACCCTCGTCAACCCCAATGATCCCAACTGGGACCCCAATGACGACCCAGTCATATACCAGTCCCCTCCACCCTGCTATATGTCCATCAGGAGCTTCTGCCTTGCCACCCCCAGGAATGCATTGCCCCACCCTTCCTCCACCCCAGACCTTGAGTACCCTCCTATGCTAAACTGGGAGAATCATGGTTTGTTTCATCTGTTCAAAGAGTGGATCTCAGGGCTACCATTGCCCAGAGCAGTTGAGGACCTAGTCATAGAAGGGATTAGGCAGAGACAGAGAAGTGAGGAAAGGTTAGAAAGCCTCCTCACCCCAGTACTAGAGGAGCCGCCCGCTCCACCACCAGCCACTGCCCCCAGAGACATCTGGGCAGAACCCTGCCCCATCTGCTGCCCCCTCCGAAGGGTACATTGGTACCGCTTCAATTGTCTTAGAGAAGAGGACTACCCAGATGAGCCTCACCTCCCCTACCTCCACCCTCACCGAGCCCTCTGCCCACCATGGCATTGATAGATAAGCTCACCCTTTATTTCCTCATCCTAGTCCTCCTCCTCCTCCTTACAATAATATATCTGATCTACTCCGTCTACAATCGAGTGATCAAAGAAAGAGCCTGACTCTGCCAGTCTATCATCATCATCCAAGGCAAACAAACCAACAAACTCATGTTTGAGATTGTCACCAACAACCCCTCCACTGCCAATACCTGGCAGCCGGTAGACAATAACTGGCACATCGACACAATAGACAAATTCCCCACCTAGAACGACAACTAGGATGACAACTCAAATCTCCCTTGAAGACATAATCCAACAGTTGACATGCCAAGGCATAGAGCTGCAGCTGCAGTAAATGAGAATCCAGGAACTCATCGAGCAACAAAACTGGGCCACCAAAGTAGTTGCCGATGCCACGCAGAGAGCCCAGACCGCAGAGTCCAGGGTGCAAGAAGCAGACCAGCATGTCCACGAATTCATAGGTTTACAGGAATGGGCCAGCACCCCAGAAACAACTGCCCAAGAAAGCTCAAAGATCAAGATCTTCACAGACCCTGAAACAACCCCAAAGTCTATTCTATAGGAGGAGAGACGCCAAGCGGTACCACATTTACGTGGGCCAACGTCCAAGGATGACTTTCAGCTGAGTTAGGTTAGTAGGGTTATATATAGGTTACAAGACCTTAACCCAATAGGCCAGGGAGTTAGGGTTACTCTTATGGCAATAGCCCCTAATGTTTATGGGGGGAAAACCCAAGAGAACTCAACTAGAGTCTCTGGGCGCTGCATTAGCCTTATATACCTTTTACATGTTTGTCCCTATTTAGTACCTATTTAGGGCAAGCCTGGGAACTAGTTACTATGTAAAGGTATCAACACAGCCTTCTATACCCTTTATGGTGATAATATATCTATATATGGTAAGGGAAAGGCTAGAATGTCTGGGTATAGGGTTATAGTGCAATATGGCGCTATAATGGTGCAATAATTAGTAATGATGACAAATAGATAAGGAATAATGTCATAGGTCTGGCCTATGATGTCATAGATAAGGGTCTAGATGATTAATAAGTGGTCTAAGCCATGACGTTATAAAAATGAAGATTAGTTAGAAAGCATATTTGAAATGATGATGCAATGGGGGTCCTTCGTGGGAAAGTGCACAAATATCATGTGACTGTGGGAAGTATCATGTGACCTGTCACATGATTACTGTAGGAATGGATGGTAGTGAAGGCTGCTAATAAGATGTAGTAAAGAAGTGAAAATGCGAAATAAAATGGGAAAAATAGAGGAAAAATCAGGAAAAATTATGTAATAGTATGGGGCTATGTCACATTCTGTAACAAACCCCAGAGAGTATGACAGGTCCAAAGCCAAATTCAAAGAATGGTGGATGAAGATGCAGGCATGGCTGGACACCAACCCCGCCTTGTTCAAACTGGTACCAACCTCACTACCAGATCTGGAACTGGACTGCCTGCCCATGGAAAAGAACCATACCTACACTGTACTATCGTGCCTAAAAGGTTCTAAATCCAGGCCATTCACTGAATCAGAGCTATAGAAGCTTACAGAAGGAGACCCACATCTAGGATGGTGGGTAAATCTAAAGAATGAGATCGAGGGGCTCTTCTGCCCAGTTCACACAAGGGACTTTGCCCTAAATCAGCTGATGGTGCTGAAACAGGGGATGTCTGATATTGACACCTTCATCGCCAAATGGAGGGCACTGCAGACACATGTGCAGGTAGATGAAACCTTCGGCATGTACCTACTTGAGCATGGTGTTTCCGAGGAGATTAAATGGGAACTCTACACCAAGGCAAGAAGAAAGGGGACGATAAATGAAACCCTGCTAGAGATACGCGACATTGGTAGGGCCTTCGAGGACTACCACCTTGCCACCACCTCATCCAAGAAGGACCTAGAGGCCAAGGACCAGAAGCACAACTGGAGAGACACCTGTGCTACCCCCACAAGGCAACCCACACTGGCCAGATGCTGGAACTGCAGAGACCAAGGACACTTCATGCTGAAATGCCCAAAGCCAAGTACAAGATGCCCTGAATGCAGAAGGAGCCATGGGGACCACCTAGGGCTGTGTTCAAAGAAGAAGCAACAGACCCACCTCACAATAGAAGAAGATTGGAGAAAGATGTCTGAAGAAGACACTGCGGCCTATTGGGCCCACAAAATGTCCGATAGCACACTCAAGAAGCTGAACAGTGCTGGACAGGAAGAAGTGGAGAAGCCACCAGAGCCCAAGAAAGGGTTGTTCAGATCAGCCTTCAAGGGTTTTCACAAGGCAACCTGAGTGCATCGGGTGCTAAGGTTGCAAAGGACAAGGATCGAGAATTGGGCACTAACATATTAACCAACTTGCACGTACAGGATACAATGTCAGGGGCATCTTGAGAGACAAATGAGCACGGCCGGGACTTGAAACCAGTGCTTAATTCCCCTTCTAGCTCAACACCTGAGCCAAGACAACAAACCCCAACCCCAAAATACACAAGGACGATGAAACAAGAAGAAGAAGTCTGCATACCCCTGAAACTAGCTGCTTGGCAGGATAATCTGACCTGGCACAAGGTGCCTGCACTATTGGACAGCAGGGTCTCGCACGTATTCCTAGACCGCAAATTGGTGCTAGCCTGCGGTATCCCCATAAGGTGACTCTGCCAACCAGTAAGCATCTACAACATAGATGGCACAACTAACTCTGCCGGAAGGATCACCCACGCCACAGAACTTGTGGTCCAGATCAAAGATCACAGGGAGGTCCTGACCGCAGAAGTCATAGAACTAGCCGATGTTCCCCTGATCCTTGAACATATGTGGCTAAAGCAACACAACCCAAAGATCAACTGGAGGACCGGCAAGATCAAAACCACCCAATGCCTACACATGTGCAGAGAACTCTGCAGGACCCTGCGTACCCAACTGTGGGAATAAAGGGAGGCTTGGGAAGCCTACTGAATTAGGAGCACCCTACCTGGGATAAGGGTATCAAAAGGAAGCACAGTTGAAGAACTTATGCCAGAAAAGTACTGGAAGTGGAAGAAGGTGTTCTCAAAGGGGGAATTGGAGCGAATGCCAATGAGGAAACCATGGGACCACACCATAGACCTCAAGAACATGTTCATGCCAAAGAAAGGAAGGCTGATCCCTCTACTGCCCAAGGAGCAGAAGGAGGTATCGGAGTTCATTGATGACCAACTCAGAAAAGGCTACATCCAGCCCTCAAAGTCACCACAAACCAGCCTGGTCTTCTTTATGCCAAAGAAAGATGGGAAGAAATGGATGGTCCAACACTACCAGTACTGTTACAATTTCCCCAACCGCCGAAAGGAACACGGCCATCCTGGAGAGGGCTAACGCGCAGAAGGAGGAGCAGAGAGCTTCCTTCCTAGAAACCTATTTCAACGTTTGGTGGTCCCCCCAACCCATGGCTAGACCAACAGACACGTCCTCCTCCATTTATCACCTCCCTGCCCATCTTCACAACCTTGTCGACAATCCCTCTTACGCTACGTGGCAAGATGTTCTAGACTTCGACCACGAGTATCCTATGAGGAATCCGCCCGGCTCTTCCGCAGTCAATGACGTCACCCACCCGCCGACTTCGAGTAGCCTATACCCTTCGCCTTCACCTTCCTTTTCTCCTTCCCCTTAACCCAGTCTTACTTATTCGCCTTCCACTGTCAGTACTGCCCTATGCCCTCGCCTTCCTAATGGACTTGCCTTCCCTCCTTGTTAGCTTCTCCTTATAGCTAGCTCGTTTTCCCCAGACACATAAATACCCACAAGTTGCATACTTGTCCCCTAGTTAGATCTACGCTTAACACGCCTAGAGTTTAACTCATTGCCGCTGCAGTTATCTACTCAGCAAGACCCGGATTTCTATGAGACGCCACTTCGCTCCCGAGGAAGTGCTCGACAGTTGGACTTTATGCATAGCATAACAAAAGATCTAACTCGTCCCTGCTGCCCCTGCCTCTGTCGCAGAAGGGTGAGACTAGTTCAAGATGGCTGATCACGATCAGTACCGAAGCTACCGGCCTCCCAAATCTTCTGAAGAAGAGGGAGAGAACGTCAAGGAAGGGCATTCCCTCAAACAAGAATATATTGAACCACCCCCACCGTGAAGAGTGTCAGGAAGACCTCCGCCGCCGAACCCGCTTCTTCAACAGAGAAGACAAAGAGCCCCGACTACCACTCTGCCTGCCGCCCCCTTACTGTCCTTGGAACCACCGCCCATCTCCACCCCCCAGGTTCAACCCCAGAGAAATCCCCTTTCCACCGCAACCTCGACCGCCCACACCCCCCAGACCATCACCAGGGCATCAACCCCACCACTCCATTTCATTACCACCCAAGCAGCCCTCCAACAGCTCCGCACCAGCCTTGACAACGTGGACTGAGCCACTCAACAAGCCCTTACCCCCGCTTCCCAAACATCCATGAACCAACCAGGACAACAACCCCAGCAGGCCCAAGTAGCCCAGCTGGCCCCCGCGCCAGCACCAACCCCCCAAGCGGTACCCAGAACCAACGAACTGAAAGCAGGGCTACCTGTAGACTTTAATGGAAAACCAGAGAATGCCCAGAGATGGCTACTTGCCATGAAGGCCTATTTTTACATGAACCCTGGAGTCTATAACAATGACGAAATCATGATCCTGACCTGTCTAAATAAGATGGCAGAAGGACGACCTGCTTCCTTTGCTGAGACCTGGTACCCCAAGGTGCAAGGAGCAATGTGGGCAACGTTCAAAACCGCCTTCACAAATTCGTTTATTCCCACCAGACTACAGGAGAAAGCCAGGAACCAACTCTACTTGATCAAACAAATTGACTATCCGGATGCCGCTGAGTGAGCATTACCCCCTTATCAGAAACACAGCAACTTTAACGATTTCACCGTGGCATTTGAGATCACTGTAGGATGAAGCAAGCTGGACATCAGACATGATGACATCCTCATCGATGTCCTAAACCGAGGAGTCTCTACCTCCCTCACTGACATGATGGCGACAATAAACTCACAGCCAACGACATGGCAAGACTGGATTGCCAAGGCCCAAGTCTTCGAGCAGAACTTCATTAGAGTCTGACAACTTCGCTCCCGCTCCCAGTACATCCCCACGGGGTGAGTCTACCAGAGAAATGGCAGGTCCACTGACCCTAATGCCATGGATGCCGATGCAGTCAGACTATCCCTGGCTCAATGCACTGAGCACATGAAGAATAACAAATGCTTCATCTGTCATCAGAAGGGTTGCAGATCCACCAACCATAAAGGAGACCAGAAGCTGGGAACCTTGAGTAAACCCCCACAGAAGATAAGGAAGGCAGAAACCTCTTAGGTGGAGGATTATCTAGGAACGTTCCCCTTCACCCAGGACGAAATCCTTCGAACAATAAAAATGGCATTTGGGGGAACGACCGAAGAAGAGTCAGTCAATCGTGCGGAAACTATCCCCGATGACAAGGGTTTTGGATGGGGAGGGCTTTAGCTATGTCAAGCTCTCCCGCCTCTGTACTTGTATCCAGCTGTACCACTAAAGCAATCAAAGTCCCCGTTACCCTGGAATAAGATGGAAAAATCATAGACACTCTCGCACTAGTTGACAGCAGTGCCACCTCCTCGTTCGTAAACAAAGACCTGGTAAGAAAGAATCGATGGAAAACCAAGCGACTACCGTCCCCACTACTGGCACGAAATGTAGACAGAACCCTTAACCTAGCAGGGATGGTCAGAGAAATGGCCAAGATCCATCTAATCATTGACAACCACAAAGAGCAGCTGACATGCTACGTCATTGCCTGCGGAAAAGACCCCCTTATCCTTGGGATGGACTGGTTGAGAAAGCAAAACCTGGTCATAGACTGGGCCACCCAGAAGCTGGAATTACCCCCTGACCCACTCTGGATCCGCAGATCTCAGAATTACGTAGCACACTACCTGGGGAAGAGCCCAGATGGATATATCATGGAAGCTCTTAGAAAGACCACGATTTCTGTTACGCTATGCATAAAGTCCAACTGTCGAGCACTACCTCTAGAGTGTAGTGACGTCTCGTAGAAGTCCGGGTCTCGCTGAGTGAACGACTGCAGCAGCAAGGAGTTAAACTCTAGGCGTGTTAAGCATAGATCTAACTAGGGGACAAGTATGCGACTTGAGGGTATTTATGTGTTCTGGGGAGACGAGTTAACTATAAGGAGAAGTTAATGAGGAGGGAAGGCGAGTCCGTTCAGGAAGGCGTGGGCATAGGGCAATACTACTAGAAGAAGGCGACTGAGCAAGACGGGGCAGAGGGTTGAGAGAAAGGGGAAGGCCAGACGTCCCCTAAGTGGAAGGTGGTTGCCTCGAGGGGTACTCGTTGTCGAAGTCTAGAACGTCGTGCCAGGTGGCACATTCCGGATCGTCGACCAACTCTCGTAGGGTGGCGGGGAGGTGATAGAGACTAGGGGAAGATCGTGGAGGGGAACTTATGGGTTGGGGGGACCATCGGACGTTGAAATAGGTTTCGAGAAAAGAAGAGTGGAGTTCGTCCCGGGGGGTTTCCGGGGAAATCGTAACAATACCCCCCTGACAAGGCTGATGTTCCACATCAGCGACTAGCTCCTGGGGCAGGGGTGTCAGCGTCGCTGTCAGAGGAGAGATCGATTGGGTGGTCGGGGGTCCCGCGATCTCCTGGTTCATCCTGTCGACTGCGCAGAAGGCCTCCCTCGTTGAGGCGAGATAGGGACATGGAGAGAGAGGGAGTAAGGAAAACGGCGGTGGGGGAGATGACCGGACCAGGGCATTGGCATTCCCCATGACCATAAAGGCCACAATTGGAGCAGCAGCAGTCTGGGCAAGTGTGAACGGGGTGTCCAGGCGAGAAGTGATGGCAATGGCAACACTGGTAGTCTGGGCATCCGAGGAGGAAATGACCTTGCCCTCCACATTGAATACAATTGGCCCGTGGACCTCCTCGAGGGCATTGGTGGTCAGGGTGCCAGTCCCCGAGGCAGTGAGGACAAGTCAATCGACGTTGAGGTCTGGTCTCCAAAGGTGGAGGGCTTGGAGCAGCAGAGCGTAGGCGGAGTGGTCCCCCGTCCATAGCATTCCGTCTGTGAGGGCGGGGTTGAGTAGGGGTGGGAGGGGGGATGGGTCGGGGTCGGGTCGCAGGCGGGGGAGTGAAGATCCAGTTGGCCAGTG
>JBBPKP010000601.1:0-11782 GCA_038089335.1 Boletellus aff. obscurococcineus | reverse complement strand
AAGCCCCCACTAACACCTGGCACATCCCTCTGCCAGACCTCAAAGTTGGCAATGAAGCTTATATTAAGGCCAAGTACTTCTGGATGACATGCCCCTCTCAAAAGCTGTCAGACAAGAACCTTGGCCCATTCAAAGTCATCACCTGACCTGGGACTCACTCTGTCACACTCTAACTCCCAGAGTCTATAAGGTCCATGCATTCTGTCTTTTATGTCTTGCAGGTTGAGCCAGCTGTTGAGAATATTGATGACGGTATTATACTCATCTCATCATATTCATACAGTCATGTGATGCCTATTACATTGGACCATTACACTATTCATGCTTACTCATGATGACACATGATTAGTGATCTGCTTACAGATCATTCCCATGATTCGTAATCATAGATAAGCCCTTCCCATTTGATTGGTAGATAAGGACTGATAATTACTGATACGTTCCATGACGTTCTTTCATATTCCATGGAACTTTCCTTATATGATAGTTTGATACATAGATACAAACTATCGCTCTCCTGTATTTAAAGGGACACCCTTGCCCATCAGGGTCTTTCCCTCTCTAACGATAACACAATCCTTCCTCCACTCCCCTGTGAGATCGTTCCCCCTTGATTGCGACCACATACTCCAATACACAGTGAGTATTCCCACTGTACTCATTTCCCTTCACCTGCTATTCAAGGTACACTTGTACTTCGAAAGGTTATGAGCCCCGCTTTGACATAAAGGAAGTCGTCTTTGATGCCTCCTACCGTCACGCATGGAGATATGTGGTTCGCTCCACTACTCCTCCATTGTTTCTCATTACTATGCCTCGCATATATTACTATGCAGACAATGGAGCCGAGTACCATTGCAGAATATCTGTCGATTTGGTTATTTGAGCAAGGACTCCTCATCTTACGAGGAAGTCGTGATATGTTCTCCCTCACTTATGACGTTCAAACTGAAACTCACCTTCACTTTATGTCCTTGGTTATCAGATCGATACCAAGAGGTGAAGAGGTTCGTTTAGTCACTCCCAAACTTACTCAAACTGCCGATACACCTCGTCCCTGACGAGAGACCGTTCCGAACTTCGAGTTCAATGATCACATTGTCCCTTCTGGAGTCCCTTTTCATGTTCCCTGTCCCATCTGCCACGGTACCCTTGAAAGAGGAGAGATCCATACCCACGGCATACACAACATGATCCGACAGCACTCGGACACGCTTCAAGATCATTTAGACAAACCGTTCATCATTACCCACCGAGTATCTAGTACTTGTGGCTCCTATTTCCCTGCTCCCACTTCAATTCCGCATTCACCAGCACCCCCATACTCTCCAAATGTCTCGCCTTGGAGCCAAATTCATCCACTGGCAGCTGACAAGCCCGCCTTGCGACAGGGCAGTCAATCCTCTTCCGATGACGGAGGAGGACCACCTTTACCGACACTGCCACCCGCTTCCAGGGATGGAATACGTGATCGCAGAGTTACCTGCAGCGCAACGACTCCAGGTCGATCCTGAGGACAACCTAGTCAGCGCAGAATGGCTAGACCCTAATAGCCTCGAGGTTATCACTCTACCGGATCCAATGATCCGAGACCCCCTCCACTATCAAGCCTATTTCTTTAACCTCAGACATTTATTTCCTCTCGCCGACCAAGGATACTTCTGGACTCACATCGCTCTTGGTCCTTATTACCAAAAGGACCTGCTGGTGAAGCCACTGCACCCAATACAGCAGGCACCTCTCTCGATAGATCGTGCCGCCAACTCCCCTTGCCTCGTCACTCCCTTCCAGCTACAGCCTATTGAAACTCAGGCCAACTATGCCGTCAATGGCCTGAAGGCTGGAGGAGAAACCCTAGCGCAGACCTATGAAGCAGCTGGATGGGCCTTTCCCACTGCTATGCTAGGAGACGCCAAGGACTTCATGATCCACAGCCAAGGCTGGGAGATTTTGAGGTAAGATCAATTCCCCTCACATCACTATGCTAACACCTGGCTAGTGAAGTCTTTACACCCCAACCTCATCGTTCCCCTTTCGCTATGGGCCAATGAGTATATAGACGGGGTCTACAGGGGACCTGACACATGATCTTGGAATGAAGAACAGGGAATGATGGTTTCAACTTTTAACTTGATCTTCGACTAAGAACAAAGAAACCTCCTCCACACGTCTTCCCCTCATATTTATAACGAATCGAGACGAATACAAGCACTAATAAAAGCTGCAGGAGAAGATCCTGAGCAACTCAATGTTGTTTACTGAGCACTGGCAGGCACTTACGAATGACCAACACGCCAGGCTGCTCAAGAAGGCGAAGAATGTTGCAGACTTCAAGGTCATACTTGACCATGGAGTTTTACTTCTTGTTCCAGTCCCCAAGACTTTTCTTCTACCATTATCTGTTGCAGAGGCTTTGTACAATTACAAACTAGATATTCCTTTTCTTCTTTTTCTTGATTTAAATGCAGCACTATCTGACGATGAATACCTTTTACCCTTTGTCACTACCAGAACAAAGGAGATTATCATAGAAAAAGGTATCATGTCAGACATTACTATTACCAATCCACATTTCGCTGGCACTCTGAATTTTAATAATCAGGAGTCCCTAGCCGCAAAACTGATGCCTTTATGGTATCGAGATGAATGGTACATAGATTATAGCCCATCAGAGAAAGAAAAGAGACGTTTGTATTGGCAAGGTCACTCAAAGAAGAAACAGTCTAGGATAACAGGACATGGGACACAAGGGATCCAGGGACATATGACAGGAACGGTTGGCGCTCATACCATCATTCTTGACAATGCTTTTACTTTATTGTTTGCTGATGAAGGTCTCGCAGACATCATCCACCTTTTATAAACAATGGCCGCCCTCACTGTTCCCACCGACTTCAAGGCTGATAACACTCTCATTACCCATATCAAGGTCCTTACCAGAGCATGAGAATATGCGATATGGGCCATCCAGGTCCAATCCATGCTCTGTTCCCTATCTCTTTGGGGATATATCGACGAGACTGTCACGCATGACGGGACGATTGCAGGTGATAGGGCTAAATGGATCCTTATAGATGCATGTATCGTCGGGTTAATCACCCAGACCATCCATTTTTTCTTAGCCCATCACGCCCGCTACAGTTACATTCCAACCGCTACTACTACACATCCATCTATTGCAAAAGCTCTCTGGGATAAGCTCTTTGGACTGTTTGGTTCATGAGGCCTAACTGGCCAGTTCCAGTTGTTCCATCAAGCAACTAGAACCAACATCGATCCCAAGCATCCCAGTGATGGCATCAACACCCTCACTTCCCTCTTTGACCAGATGGTTATAGCTGGTTTGAACTTGCCAGATTCTTTCCAAGCAATGTTCATCCTCACCCGCCTCCCCGACTCATACTTTAATCTTTGCTCTATGCTGGCCCAGACGACAAATCCAGCAGACTTTACTGTTGATTTCATAACCCAGCGAGTTCTTGCTGAGGTCGATCTTAGATCAACTTGTCGACCACTCCACTCTCGCATTTCAAATGTCGAGAATGAACCAGTTGAGTATCCAACTCTTAACCGCACTAATGTAATTCGACGAGGCCCACCACAGCAGCATAACTGGCAGAGGCAGAACCAAGGTTATAACCAAGGTTCTCATGAAGGTCATGCCCCACAAAGGCAGAACTTCAACTCATCGAACCCCTCTGGTAATCGAGGACAATCCTCCTACTGAGGGAGACCTATGGCTCCTGTGCCTGGTGCACAGCAGACCAAGAAACAGCAGCGGACTGGTTTCGACAGGAGGAAACAACAGAAAGGCAAAGGAAAGGCACCTCAACACAATGAGGTAGACAGCGGAGGCTTCATTCATGAAGTCATACCAGAGGAAGAAGTTGAGGTTCCAGTCATCATGGATACGATGGCTGAGAATAGTCTTTTACAGTGAATGGATATTGGTAATTCAGGCGAAGGACCCTCAACCATGCGATGGTCCAACTACCCCGTCAATGAACTAATGCACACAGGCATGGAGAGCCTTAATATGGCTATGGAGAGTTCCAGCCAGCCCTTTTGCCAATGCCATCTCTCCTTCTAATGCCTTAGAGAAACAGCGATCTACCAGAAGGCGAAAGGAGAAAAGAAAGAAGATTACTTTTTCTTTGGGAGGTTTGGTCTCAGATAGAGCACATTTTGGGGTTGCCGATCAATTTGCTGAGCCACCAAAGGTTTATTCTTCGATTTTTACCCATTCAATTGGAGACATAGCCAGCTTTGATTGAGACTTAGACATTGTAACCTATAAACCGGATGAAGATCTGAGACCCAATGCTCCTTTGTATTACCCTTATTCTGGCATTTTTACACTTGGTGGATGTCCTACAGACGCTTTCGCCCACACTCACTGGATGATCGACAGCGGATGCACTAATCACTTAACCCCTTACCTAGATGACTTTGTTCATCTAGAGAATCACACTCACACTGCATCTGTCGCCAATGGATCCAAAGTAGACATGTATGGCCCAGGGCGCGTTATCCTTCAGCAAATAGGAGCTTCTTATGCTCCCATTGTTCTAGAACGAGTATGGTATACTCCACATGCCATACATCGACTCTTATCTGCCGTGACTCTCTCTGCTGAGGGTTATAGGTGCCTTACTATGGTACAAGGCACTCAGATTTGGGACAAGAAAGGACGTCTGGTGATCTGGGCCACTGCCTCATCACCAACTAACAATCTCCATTGGTTTCAGTCATCTCTGATTACTCCAATTTCTGGGATTGTAGCCTCTCTTGCAGATTCTCATTCTTCTGATCTCTGGCACCAACGTCTTGGACACTTGTCTAAGAATGCTCTTTGCCACACTCCTATAAATTTATCAGGCATTCCATCAATCTCTATACCTTCAACCCATCAGCAATGTCATGGATGTGCTCTTGGGAAGATGGCTGATCAACCTTTTCCTACCTCTGAAAAACGGGCTACATGCCCTCTTGCTCTGGTACATACCAACCTTATGGGTCCTATGCCAATTGAGCCACACTCTCGTGCACAATATGTTCTTACTTTTATTGACGACCACTCTGGATATGCCTGTCTAGCGTTTCTTTGCCACAAATCTGATGTTGTGGTTCACTTTGCCAACATTGTTCGTTGGGCAGAGACTTTTACGTCTCACACCCTTACCTCTATACGTTCAGACCGAGGGGGGGAATACATGAGTATAGAATTCCAAGCGTTCCTCATGTCTCAAGGCATTACCCATCAAACTTCTGTACCTCATACCCCTTAACAGAATGGTCATGCAGAGAGATTCAATCAAACTTTGATGGAAAAGGCAGAAGCTATGCGCCATCATGCCTGCCTTCCCAAAGCATTCTGGCAAGATGCTATGGAGACTGCACTTCACATTTATAATAGACAGCCTACGCATCGTCATAATTGGAAGACACCCATTGAAGTATTCAATGGAGACAAACCAGATGTGTCATATTTCAGAGTGTTTGGATGCCGTGCTTACGCCTTTATCCCACCGGAACAGAGACAGGACAAATTGTCTCCTAAATCTGAACAAATGACATTCATAGGATACGAGCCTAACACCAAAGGCTGGCAATTTTGGTCACCCCAGAAACATAGAGTCGTTGTCTCTACATATGCCACTTTTGAAGAAGTTTTTCCGCACTGTTCCAAAGATCAAGGAGATGGACCTGCCCCTATTCCAATATCTTACGATGATCAAGCATCTGATGCCCCTATATTGGACCAACCTCAACCACAGGATCCGGACCCTGCTCGAGACGTCATAGTCCAACTACCGGTACCACGGTTAGATCAACCCTTACAACCTGATAATGCATCTGCATCAAATCCCTCCTCACAATCTTCCTCTCTATCACTTCCATCACCTCCACCAGCATCCCCTGTCGCTGCAATGCCACCACAATTGGCTCCAGCACCACCTCGTCCACCTTCTGTTCAACTCAGGTGATCACTTCGTCAACCTCAACCTTGATTACTACCTGACAATGCCTACAGGAATCGAAACCCTGTAGAGATCGAGAGAATGGACATACGACAGGATTTGGTTCCTATTCAGGAGGAGCAACCTCCACAACCTGCACTAGAGCAGAGACCAAATAATGAGGATGATGATCTTGGAGAGATGCACATTAATAAGTGGATGCGTGCCCATCTATCTGCAGCACTAGCCACTGGAGATCATGCCATGCCAAAGCAATATAGGGATGTTGCTAAACTGCCTAAAGGAGAACAGGCAGACTGGTATAAGGCCATGAGAGATGAAATAAGATCACTCCATGAGCGAAAAGTATGGGATTTGGTTGATCTACCAAAGGGACGTCAACCCGTCAAAGGGAGATGGGTATATGCTCTCAAAGCTGATGGACACACGAAGGCTTGCTTCATTGCAAAAGGCTTTACTCAGATATTTGGAATAGACTATGAAGAGACCTTCTCACCTGTTGCCAGGTTTGAGACAGTTTGCCTACTTTTATCCCTAGCAGTGCTTAACGATTGGGAAATTGAAGTGCTAGATGTCAAAACAGCATTCTTATTTGGCGAACTAGACGAAGAAATCTACATGGTCCAACCAGAAGGATTCATAGTAAAAGGCCAGGAATCTAAGGTCTGTCAACTCCGGAAAGCCATTTATGGCTTGAAGCAAGCTGCGCTTCAGTGGAACAAGCAGCTCCATCAGAGCCTCCTGAGCTTTGGGTTCAAACGTTCTGTTTCAGACTCAGGAGTATACATCAAGTTTATTGGTCAACATATTATTATCTTGGTCATTTACGTAGACGACGCTCTGTTTATGGGATCAAGCAGAACACTCATTCTCTCTCACAAGAAGAAGTTCATGCAACAATGGGAATCACGAGATCTTGGACCAGCCACAGAGTATTTGGGTATGAGAATACAGAGAGACCATGCCAAGTGCACTCTTACCCTGGATCAATTGAAGTATGTGATGAAAGTTGTATCTCGTTTTGGTCAGGAGAACTGCAAAGAAACCTCCATTCCTCTTCCCACCAGATATATTCCAAGACCAAACTCTGGACAGGCTTCAGCATCACTTCGCAGTCGATATCAGTCAATCATTGGATCACTGTTATATATTATGCTAGGAACAAGACCAGACATTGCCTTCGCAGTCATAAAGATGTCGCAATATTCCAGTAATCCTACTGAGGAACACTTGCAGAAGGCGCTTCATATTGTGCACTATCTGTCACACTCACAAAAACTCTGCATTGTGTATAGCACATCTGGCAGTCAAAATGGCTTAATTGCCTATTCCGACACAGACTGGGCAGGTGACATTGAGACTTCACAATCCACCACTGGTTATTGTATCTTCCTAGCTAATGGAATAGTCTCTTGGCTTTCCAGACAACAGCGAAGAGTTTGTTTATCCTCAATGGAAGCAGAATATTGCAGTATGACTGAGTATGCAAAGCAGTTGCAATGGATTCGTAATCTGTTTAATGAACTCCATTAATCACTCAGACCTATCCCCATGTGTGTGGATAATCAAGGTGCAATATTTCTTACATCCAACCCTGCCCAAGAGGGACAAACTAAACACGTTCGCATTCCTCAGCATTATATCTGTGAAGCTGTGGAATTTGGTGATGTTGAACTTTTCTATGTTCCCACCAATTTACAATTCGCAGACATCTTTACGAAGAACTTGGGCAAGACGAAATTCATTGAAGGACGAAACATGCTGTCCCTCAAGTATCTCACCGCATGAACAGTGAGGAGGAGTGTTGAGAATATTGATAACGGTATTATGCTCATCTCATCATATTCACATGGTCATATGATGCCTATCACATTGGACCATTACACTATTCATGCTTACTCATGATGACACATGATTAGTGATCTGCTTACAGATCATTCCCATGATTCGTAATCATAGATAAGCCCTTCCCATTTGATTGGTAGATAAGGACTGATAATTACTGATACGTTCCATGACATTCTTTCATATTCCATGGAACTTTCCTTATATGATAGTTTGATACATAGATACAAACTATCGCTCTCCTGTATTTAAAGGGACACCCTTGCCCATCAGGGTCTTTCCCTCTCTAACGATAACACAATCCTTCCTCCACTCCCCTATGAGATCGTTCCCCCTTGATTGTGACCACATACTCCAATACACAGTGAGTATTCCCACTGTACTCATTTCCCTTCACCTGCTATTTGAGGTACACTTGTACTTCGAAACCAGCAGTTCCTAACACAATTCTGAATCATGTTGTGCCTCCACCACCTCTGATTGAGATTGATGGAGAAGTCAAATATGAGATTGCAGAGATCCTTGACCCCAAAATCAATTGCTGCAGATGCCAGTGCTGTTACGATTCCTGGTGGGACCCCCCGGGACGAACTTTATTCTTCTTTTCTCAACTCCTACTTCGGCGTTCACTGGTCCTCTCAGCTGATAGACACTCCCGCTCCTGTTTCCCCTTCTATGTACCACCTCCCTGCCGAGCTCCGTAGCCTTGTAGAGGAACCCGAGCATGCTATGTGGCAGGACATCCTCGACTTCGACAACGTGTACCTTGTGGACCAATTGCCTTCCACTTAGAGCTCCTCGCCTTTCTACTTGTCTTCCCCTCTGCCCCGTCTTACTCATCTGCCTTCCCCCAATGGACTCGCCTTCTCCTTCGGTAGCTTCTCCTTATAGTTACTGTGTTTTCCCTGTTCCACATAAATACCGTCGAGCCCTGTACTTGTCCCCTAGTTAGATCTACGCTTAACACGCCTAGAGTTTGACTCCTTGCCGCTGCAGTCGTTCCACTCAGCGAGACCCGGACTTCTACGAGATGTCACTACGCTCTAGAGGTAGTGCTCAACAGTTGGACTTTATGCGTAGCGTAACAAAAGATCTAACTCGTCCTCGATGCCCCTGCCTTCGCTGCAGAAGGACGAGACCAGTTCAAGATGGCTGATCGCGATCAGTACTGAAGCTACCGACCTCCTGAGTCTTCCGAGGAAGAAGGAGGAGAACATGAGGATGAGCCTTCCCTCGAACTGGAATATGTCGAACCACCCCCACCGCGAAGAGTGTCCGGAAGACCTCCGCCGCTGAACCCGCTCCTTCAACAGAGAAGACAAAGAGCGCCGACCACTACTTTGCCTGCCGCCCCTGTCCTGTCCTTGGAACTGCCACCCATCTCCACCCCGCAGATTCAACCCCAGAGAAATCCCCTATCCGCCGCTACCTCGACCACCCACACCCCCCAGACCATCACCAGAGTGCCGACCCCACCCTCCCTCCATTTCATCACCACCCAGGCAGCCTTACAGGAAGCCTTTGCCACCCTCAACGAAGCAGAACAAGCCATCCAACAAACCCTTACCCCCGCTCCCCAGAGACCAATGAATCAACCTGGACAATCCCAGCAGGCCCAGACAGCTCAGCAGGCCCAGATGGCCCAACCCGCGGCGCCAGTACTTCCAGCCGCACCGAGAACCAGCGAGCTGAAGGCCGGACTGCCGGTGGACTTCAACGGGAAACCGGAGAACGCCCAGAGATGGCTACTCGCCATGAAAGCATACTTCCATATGAACCCCGCCGTCTATAGCAGTGACGAAACCATGATCTTGACCTGTCTGAACAAGATGGCAGAAGGACGTTCAGCCTCGTTTGCCGAAACTTGGTACCCAAAGGTACTAGGAGCAACCTGGGCACAGTTTGAAACGGCATTCACTAGTTCGTTTGTCCCTGCCGGCCTGCAGGAAAAGGCCAGAAACCAGTTGTACCAGATCAAACAGGTGGATTACCCTGACCCCGCGGAGCACGCCCTTCCCCCTTACCAGAAACAAGGAAACTTCAACGACTTCGTCGCCACCTTTGAGATAGCAGCTGGACGAAGCAAACTTAATATGGGACATGACGACATACTTATCGATGTCCTAAACAGAGGAGTGTCCCCATCCCTCACCAATATGATGGTGACGATCAACCCACAACCCACCACCTGGCAAGACTGGATCGCCAAGGCTAGGATTTTTGAGCAGAACTACTTATGCATAAGGCAACTCCAAAATCACCCCCAATACCTCCCAATCGGGCGAACCCACCCCAGGAACGGCCGGGCCACCGATCCTAATGCCATGGATGTCGACACTGTCAGACTCTCCCCCACTCAACAAGCTGAACATCTGAAGAACAACAAATACTTCGTCTGTCACCAAAAAGGGTGTAGATCCATCAATCACAAAGGAGAATAGAGGCTGGGAACCTCGAGTAAACCCCCACAGAGAGTCAGGAAGATGGAAGCCTCCCCAATAGACGACTACCTCGGAACGCTCCCATTTACCCAGGAGGAGATCCTCAGAACTATGAAGATGGCTTTTGGAGGGAATACCGAGGAAGAATCGGTAAATTGCGCTGACACCTCAGGCGACGACAAGGGTTTTGGCTGGGGAGAACTTTAACTACGTCAGGTTCTCCCCCGACTGTACTTGTATCCAGTTGTACTACTAAAGCAATCAAAGTCCCCGTAACACTGGAACAAGACGGAAAAATCGTAGACACCCTTGCCCTAGTCGACAGTGGCGCCACCTCCACGTTCGTAAACAAGGAGTTGGTACGAAAGAACGGTTGGAAGATGAAGCGACTACCTTCCCCTCTTCTAGCCCGGAACGTCGACGGAACCCTCAATCTCGCCAGAATGGTGAGAGAGACAGCGGACCTACACTTATTCATCGACGATCACGAAGAACGGTTGACTTGCTATGTGTTACGCAACGCGTAAAGTCCAACTGTCGAGCACTACCTCAGGAGCGTAGTGAAGTCTCGTAGACGTTCGAGGGTCTCGCTGAGCAAACGACTGCAGCGGCGATGAGTCAAACTCTAGGCGTGTTAAGCGTAGATCTAACTAGGGGACAAGTACAGAGCTTGATGGTATTTATGTGTCTGGGGAAAACGAGCTAGCTATAAGGAGAAACTAGCGAGGAGGGAAGGCGAGTCCGAATAAGAAGGCGAGGGCATAGGGCAATACCAACAACGGAAGGCGACTGAGTAAGACGGGGCAAAGGGGAAGAGATTAAGCGGAAGGCGGGCGACGCGCGGGGTACTCGTGGTCGAAGTCTAGAACGTCCTGCCACGTTGCCTGGTCGGGATCGACAACGAGTTCTCGTAGGTGTGCAGGCAAATGGTATACGGAGGAGTCAGTCGGAATGGGGGTAGACATGGGGGAGGGGGTCCAGACGATGTCGAAGTAATCCTTTAGGAACGAAGAGTGTCGCTCTACTGGGGATTCCTTCGTAGTCGTAACACTATGTCATTGCCTGCGGAAAAGACCCCCTGATATTAGGAATGGACTGGCTCAGGAAACAAAACCCCCTCATAAACTGGGCCGCTCAGAGGATGGAGTTACCACCTGACCCCTTGCAAGTGTGAGGGGCCCAAAGTTATGTCACCCACTTCCTTAGAAAGAACCCTGACGGGTACCTCACGGAAGCCTTAAGAAAGACCACAATTTCCACCCAGATTGCCCAGGAAACACCCCCAAAGGAAGTTACTCTCCCCCCGGAGTACGCCCAGTACAAGGACGTATTCGACGAACCCCCTATTAGGCAGTTACCCCCTGAGTGACCATATGACCACGAGATTCTCACCACCAACACATTTAAACCACGAGTAGCCAAAGCCTATCAGCTCAACCCAAAAGAGATGGAGGCCTGTAAAGCATTCGTAGACGAACACCTCGCCGCAGGATGGATCACTCCCTCCAAATCACC
>JBBPKP010000600.1:0-11796 GCA_038089335.1 Boletellus aff. obscurococcineus | reverse complement strand
AGTGCCAGTCTCGGAAAGCCCACGAGTCCACAAAAAAACATCAGACCCACTTACTGCAGTGTACTCAAGGATGACTGCACTGGATACTTATGCTCAAAGGTCCCGAGTCGGGCTGTCTTAGACCTCTGCTCCACTGGCTTTGTCGGAACCCAACCCGTATTGCAAGAGGCCGTTTGACAACTTCGGCCCTTCTGCCTCGCAGCAGGACCTCTGCCCCACAACGTTCTCAAAGTTTGAGCCGACCAGAGCGTCACGAATCACCCGCGACCAACAGCTCCCGGGTCTCGCGCCCTCACTTCCATCCATCCCGCCTTTCAGCCGTCCCCCATGGAACATCACCACTGGCTTGTTCCTCTGTTTCTTCTAGTGCACCAACACTGCCCGTGGACAAAAATGGCCGTGATCGAGCCAGCTCGTTCTCGGTCACGCCAGACGGGCGCGTGGCACGTACCCGGCAGCCTCACTCAGCTCGCAGACATATCAAAAGAAAGTGCCCTGCTCAGAGACGCCGCACACTTCTATGGGTCATGCTTACAACACAATCCCCTGAACGAGCATGGAGAGCCTATCAGGAGTTACATTCATGTCGAGCTGTGATACCACCTCACTCCCTTCACCAATTGGTGCGACTCCTTGCATCAGTCAAACCGCGCACGCGCACCGTTTACCTTCAACTCCTTTCTGTTCTGAAGACACTGCAGAGGAATGGTGGGCGCCTTCGCTTATGGGAGTGGAACACGCTGATAGACTGTGCCGGAAAACAATGGCGCAAGACAAGATTGGAGGATTACGAACATTCTCTCGATATCTTCAACAAGAAAGGCGCCCTGCCTGCCGGAAACGTTTCGCCCGCTGATGTGTCTTTGGATTCAGCGGCCGAGTCGTGCTCAGCGCAACAGGATCCTGACATCTGGACATATAACATTATTCTTTCTATTGCCTCTCGCTCCACCCTGCCATTCACTGTCCGTCATGCATTATCTCTCCTGCTTACTTCCGGCCTCTCACCAGATCGATACACACACCTATGTCTCCTTCGTTATTTTGCCGTCCGGAACGACTTACGCAGCGTTCGCGCGACACTGCGCAAGATAAAAGAGCAAGGTTTGGAAGTTGGCTTGGATGGGATCAATGCGTGTTTATGGGCGTATGCGCGCAATGGTCGTTTCGACGTCGCGATGCGCATTTACCGCGTCCTCCGGAGCCACGTCCATTCTACGCCCTCGGGAGAACACAACATAGACCACGATTCTTGCTATATCCGCGATACCGTCGGACTAGATAATCTTGACAGCTTCGAACCCGACGAGACTACCTACACGATGATGATCCAAGCCCTTGCCTATCATGGGGACCTGAGGAACGCCCTCAGCACCTTTGTCGATATGCTTACAGCACCCAATCGCGCAGCTGGTACTCGCACGGATGGTCCGGCAGTCAACCCGGCGTGTTACAAACCTTCCATGGCAGCATTTAGAGGGCTTTTCCTCGGGTTTGCCCGCCACGGACGAGATCCAGGGGACCTTGTGGAAGAAGCAGAGCCCGTTGCAATGCTTTTCCCGTCTCCACGGGCTAATTGGGACCTGGACACTCTGGAGACGATATTCGCTGCATTTTTACGACTCTCGAGCCGCCCAAAGCCAACTGGTAGGCTCGTTTATTGGATCCTCGTCGCCTTTAACAAGACCAGCGGGAACGACCCTGTCAAGCTTCGCGAGGTATGGACCAAGTTGGAAGTCAAGTATGGTTGTGACTGGGGGGGACGTATGGAGCTAATCAGGAGGTCCATCTTCACTTCAGGTGATGTAAACGTATAGCTACGATTCAATATAGCCGTGACAGAAATGCACAAGTCCCCAGGTCCAGGGAGTGTATTAGATGTCCTGGTCCCCATTGTCTCTTCTCCACTCAACAAACTCTTCCCATTCAACCACGCACTTGCTGCTTTGGTACCTTCGAAGACTGATGCTTCGCCGTATCTCTTCGGTGATGACCCCGCTCCAGCCAGCCTTCCGGATGGCGCTGTCGATGGCTACGATCTTGTCCCATCCCTGCTCGACCATGACGTCTGGCAAATACGTAGCCGAATAAGTATGCTTGGAACTAAAGCGGGGCAAGAAAGAGGAAGAGGAGAACGGAGAGGGGGCAGACGAGTCTGTAGAGGGGTATATAGATGAGTTTGGGAAAGTGATTTGTATCCCATGGACGCCGATCGTCCAGTCGAGGTAGGACGACGCGTTCTCGAAATCGGTCAGCAGCGAGATCCTGCGGGGAGGGCTGGAGAGCGTGTCTAGCCGCGAGGGAGCGGACGTACCCGCACTCGAGCGAAGGAAGCTCCCTTGCCTCAACCTTCCCGAATCGGGAATCATTGAAGGCGCTTATGAGTGCGTATTCCGCGATGCCGTCGCGTATCAGCATGGGCTCGAAGTTGCCTATACAGCCCCTCAGCCTGGGCGCACGGCCTGGGCGAGAGGATCTAGTATTCCAAGTGACGAAGAGGGGGCTACATGGCTGTCGTTAGTGCCCCAAGGCATGGGTACGACGACGTACAACTTCTCGTCAGGGAAGGACGGGGGGATAGGTATGCCCTTGGTGAGGGCACAATACAATGCATCGAAGGCGTGGAAACAGTGCTCGCGGGTGCAGGTCTTGTCGTCCTCAACTGCTGTCAGATCCAGAGACATGGCGGTCAAGGGACAAGAGACCTCAAGCGAGCCTTATCGTGCAACCAGATGGTACTTCCGAGCCTTCCCTATCTGGGTGGCCGCCTCTCCACAGGCACGACCGGAAGAAACGCGATTGCCTACTCCCGACGGGGACCTCGACTATGAACACAGGGTTAATCTGTATCTATGTAACGTAAAATATATGGTATAAAGAGATAATTCAGAGGTGAATAAGGGTAGAGGAAGGAAAGGATGTGGGCTTGGTGAGGTCATGCGGCGTCAATGTGAGCCCAGGGATTGTACTCTGGGTCTTCAGGCGGTGCATAAGACATAGCAAGGCATGCGGGTCGAAAGGGAACAGGAAGAACAGTAGACGGCGGGCGCGCGCAGGATAGTCATGGCCTTACGAAGAGCAACAGCTCCAGCCTCCCGAAGTAGAGCGCGCCTTCTCGCGCGCCTCTTCCTCTTCTGCCTGGGCTGCCCAAGTGGGAGTGTTTGCCGAAGTTAGGAGCACACTGTCGCGCTTTCGGAGTTCGTTCTCTCGTTCGATGACATCCTTTCTCTCGATTATCGCGCCAATGAGGGAATCAAAGAGAAGTTGGATGCCTGAAAGGGGCTGTTAGAAGCGCAAGCAACGAGAGTCGTAGCACGTCTCTCCACTCACCAAAGTCGTCCTTTGCGGATACCTCGAAAAGCTCCATACCCTGGTGAAGTCCCCATTCTTGGCCATCCTGGTCGTCATCTTCGTCCAAACTGTCGCTACTTGTCTCCGCACTTTCGTTCCGCAACCCAGCATACCGTTCAAAGTGGGATCCAAACCGTGACTGTGTGGCTCGGGGGTGTTCCGTGGTCTTTGATCTATTCAATTTTGCACCGCTGGGAGCTTTTGAGCGTGGGAGGCCGCTAGAAGTGTTACAGCGCCTAAGCCCCTCACTGATAGCTGGATCAAGGTAAGAGGCGCTGTTAGGGGGAGATGATTTGACAGGCGTGGAGTTCAAAGGAGCAGAGCGAATGCTGGTGAATGAGGTGAACCTGGGGCGTATATAAGACAAAGTGGACGGCGGCGGAGGCGGTGGCGGCGGAGATGGAGGTCGGGGCGGGGGAAACCAATTGTGTAGAGACAGCCGAGCAAGGTCTGGGGTGACTTGACGCTGGTGATGCAAGTCCGCCTTGGAGCCCACGATATAGATGATGAGTTCAGGCGGACAATTTTTCTTCAACTCTGAACGAGAAAACTGAGGGCCAGGCTGAAGGAGAGAAGGATAGTACTGACCTGCGAGCCAACCTCGTACATCGTGAAACGTAGAAGCATTCGTTATATCGTACAAAAGGAGGGCAGCGTTGGCACCGCGGTAATACATGGGAGCCTAGGGAGCGGTCAGCGACCGGGGACGATGCGGGGGACAGGGAGTGAGAGGTCACCATGCTACGAAATCTCTCCTGTCCAGCCGTATCCCAGAGCTGGAGACGGACTTTGAGGCCATCGACGAACACCTTCTTGGTGACGAAGAAGGCACCGGTAGTAGACGTGACGTTCTTGGGATCGAACTTGTTCTGTGTATACCGATGGAGCAGACTTGTCTTGCCGACGCCTGTGGAGGACATCGGAGTGAGAGGTTGGAGGGCCATGTGAATGCGAAGAGGGCGAACCTGTATTGCCCATGACGACAATTTTGGCATCTATACCTTGTTCGTACCTGGTAGGGGAAGAGCGCTGCCAAGCAAGATAATCCGCCATTCCAGCGACGTCGACGGCGTTGAGGAGTGCCACGGAGGGCGGGGATGGGCGGGGGAGGGGGTCGAGTGTCGGGGAGGTAGCAGACCTGGGTCCTGACGCGACCGGGCTCACGTGCTCGGCTCAGCTGTAGTTGCTCGGACGCGCTCCGTTCTTGTGGCGCAGCGCAACGACGAGAGGACTACAAAACGGGCGTGTCCATTGCGTGCGGCATTACAACGACAACATACACACGTCCTCTACTCTTGGCTCGCGGCAGGGAACTCGAACACGACATCCTTGCCAGTCAGGCGACGGTACACTGACGAAAACGAATCCAGCTTGTACTCCAGCGATGTGGCGTCTTTCGAATCAAGAATCCTGCACCAGCGCTCAGCACAGCCCGTCGCCAAGCGGCACATATCACGCACACTTTTAATAGCTTTGCGCCGTCCACGGCGACGCGCGTTCGCTTCCCGACAATCTCGGTGGGGAAGACCAGATCCTCGAGTATCTTCTCGTGCACCGACGTGAGTGTGCGGGAACGAGGCCTCTTTTGCTTGGCACGCGAATTGCGCGTGGGTTTACTTAGCATCCGACGCTGAGCAACGAAAACGACGTGTCTGTCCGAGAATTTCTTTTCCAGTTCTCGAGTGAGTCTGGTATCCGAGGTGAGGCCGGCGATCAGCTCCTGCCAAGACGTACGCACCGCGGTTGGATTTTCCGAAACGCCTTCAGCTGTGGAACTGGGACAAACACGACGATTGCTTTTTTGCCCCCTCGAACGTCAACCTCGCGGGCAGCGGAGATCTGTAGGGCACGGAGCTCGGCCTTGAGCTCCGGAACATTGTTCTCCAGGTCAACAAGGGCCTGGGCGACGCTGGTTTCGGTCTCATCCGGGGACGTTTGGGGTGCGTTGGCGGTACGCAGGATCTTGTGTGCAACAGACATGATAGCCTGGAGTGGAGCTGCAATCAGCACCCTGCTGTATGCATCCACCGAATCCAAGCAATCCTTGCAGGCTCACTTCCGTCGACAAGTACGCCGAACGACGCTGTGAGGCCTTGGTAGAGTCAGGGGCGCACTCACCGAGCTCGATGCCCTTGTCGATGTCTTTTGTGCGGGAGGTCTTGCGTTGACCCATCGCTCATTCGACCAAACACAACCAATGTATCCACTTTAGGCAATGAGACCACCCCTCTCAATTCGACCCCTCCTTAGGACATGTCTCTCCTACGCTTGAACTCGTCCACCCATTTCTGCTCCTCGTTCCCTCTTGGCACCACCACGAACGTCAGACACCCGTCCTTGAGCTCCAGTCCATCCCCAACCTGACCCCGTTTCCCCTTTGCTTCCCCGAAAACGTCCATGAGCGTCATCTTTTTTCCGATCTTGAGTAGTCGTTTGCGGTGCGTTGTTGCATACACTACGAGATTACCAGCCGTGTATTCCTTCTTTTCGTCCCAGGTCGGTGCGGGTGCTTGCGGCGGAAACATCTGACATATTTGTGCATAGAACGTGGTGTTTTCGACAAAGTGAGCAATGACATCCGATGTTGCATACTGGGGATATAGAAAGAAGACTGGAAAGATGAGCGTCGTGCGAGTAGGATCGTCAGAGTCAAACTGCGGAGAATACGGATTGTCCGCTGTGCCTCGAGGACTATTGGTCAGATAAAGGTGTCGTTCCTACCATCAAGGGTTGAGTGCCAGCGCCGGGGGCGGAGATTGCTCACTTTGAAGGCTACCAGCATATGTTGTTCCGCCTCCTTTGCTTTGCGTGCGCGCTCCTGCCTTTCTTGACGCTGGCGGTCTGTTGCATTTTTTGCGCTCTCCGCGCGTGACCGAAGGGACTTTATAGGTTGGTTGTAAGGATCGAATAAAATGCATCGGTCACAACAGTCCAGCGCCTCCTCGCATCGATCCAGAGCCAGTAACGCCGTCGCCGAACGATATAATGCTTTCGATGACCTGGCGTTGATGCCCAACGCCTTCGAACAGTCCCTGAGCACCGAACCGTAGTTTTCTGGTCCGCGTTTAGTGAACGATGGAACAAAGAACCACGCGCACTCAGCTCGAGATTACACGCAGCACGATTACAATACAGAGATTCGCTGAGCGTAGAGTCTGTCGGCTTCGCATCGATGCCTTGCGAGTAGAAACCAGCAGCCTCTCGGTAACGCTTCCCCTTGAAGTAGTCGTTCCCTTGCTCCTTGAAATTCTGGGCGATGTCTGAGGAGCTGATCAGCAATGTTGCAAGAAGACGCGGTGTTGACGTGCCGTCCGCTGTACCGTCGTACACGAGACTCTGCAATGCTTGGAACGCGACATTCTCTGAGTCCTCCTTGGGCAGGGCTTTCATGAACAATGGGAGGGACTCCAGGGATGCCAACGCCTTGTCGAAATCGACTTGCGCCGGTTGTGGTCCAATCGGTGAAGTCATTGGCGACAAAGATGAGATAGCCGTGCTTATTTTGACAAGCCCGTGCAAAGTCACCCACGCCTTCCTTGTATGTCCTGAATTTTGATGACCCCTCTGACTGTGCGTGGATTGAAAGCTGCGCTCAATTCCACGGGCAAGTTCAAGTTCAAGGTCAGTTAATCCACACTCGAACGAGCGCCAGTGCCCAGGATGAAACGCATTCCAGAGTCCTGATGTAGCCGTCGACTTTCTTGTTATCGGAGGAGGTAGGATAAAAACATAGTCGGTGTTATACCTAATGCGTCGTTAGGTGTGGTCGGTCTAGCAATCGCCCAACGGCTGTCTCAGCGATTTCCGACAAAGTCCACGTGCCTCGTAGAAAGACATGCGCGAGCCGGGGAGGAAACTAGGTGCGTTAGCGTATTCGAAGTCGCAGCTGCCCTGACTCGCGAACGGCGGTAGTTCTCGAAACTCAGAAGTGATTCACGCAGGTATAGATCACCCGGACGAACCCCTCGAATCTCGGGGGCTTATTCTCTTTCCTCGTGGCAGGCCTTTATTATCCCCGCGAGTCTTTGAAGACTCGACTGTGCCTGCGCGGACGCCAGCTTATGTATCAACGGTGCGAGAAGCACAACATCCCACATCGCAAAACAGGAAAGCTCGTCGTTGCGTGCGAGGGCCAGCGATCGTATCTCGAAAGCTTGCTTGAGAAATCTCGCACGCTTTCACGGCCTCTCCACTGGGAACAAGCACCGCAGACAGCTGGGGAGCCAGTCCTCCCAGTGACGTTCATTAGCGGAGATCGTGCGCGTGAATTGGAGCCCGATCTGTCAAAAAACATAACCGCAGCCCTCTGGAGTCCAGAGACCGGTATCGTCGATTCACATGCACTGATGGAGAGCCTCGAGAAAGATATCCTGGAGTCTGAAGGAGGGGAGCTTGTTTACTCAACGCGTGTCGTCCGCGTGGATAAGTTTCCTTCGGCACCTTCTCAGGACGGCTGGGTGGTACAGACTGTGACCGATGGCGCACAGGAAGGAGATGCATTCCTCGCGAGGACGCTCATCAATGCTTCTGGACTGTCCGCTAACCTCGTTCTCAACGCTCTCCTTCCTGAGTCCGCGCGGATACCCATGTATTTCGCGCGCGGTTCCTACGCAGCGTACAACGGTCCGGGCATCTCCAACGTCAGCCATCTCATATATCCCTGTCCCGAGACTGGGGCCAACAAACACGCATTCCAATCTCTCGGCACGCACTTGACCCTCGACCTGCAAGGGAGGGTCCGGTTTGGGCCTGACCTGGAGTGGATATCGCCGCCAACAGGCGCGCCAGATGTTTGCACCAGCGAAGAAAGCGTCGACTTTTGGACTCGGCACCTGGTGCCCAATGAAACGCGACTGGCGGAGATGCACACGGCAGTGAGGCAGTATCTGCCAGGGGCCGTGCTCGAGGGGTTCAGGGCAGACTATGTCGGCATTCGGCCGAAGCTAGTCGTGACGGGATTTCAAGATTTTGTTGTTCGGAAGGACTATGCAGACGGGCGAGACGGCGGGCTTATGGTGAGCCTCCTGGGTATCGAGAGCCCCGGGCTCACGTCCAGTCTTGCGCTGGCCGAGCATGTAGTCGAGGATATGATACCGTAGCGTGTGTATATTCAGATTCGAGCTCAGACGCACTTTGCAAAGTGACCGCCCGCGCCGGTTTCCCAGTAGCCACCATGTTCCGCTCAGCACTCTCAAGGGCTGCTCTCAACGCGGCAGCGGCGACAAAGCTGTCGAGGTCTAGTGTCACTCCAGTCCTTGCTCGCGGCTACCACGAGAACGTTATTTCTCACTACGAGAGCCCGCGAAACGTCCGCTCGTCCGTTCTTATCTCGGTGCGAAGCTCATCCGTCCTCCCGTCTAGGTGGGCTCTCTTCCCAAGGAAGACGCTGATGTTGGCACCGGGCTTGTGGGAGCACCTGCGTACGTACTTATCTGCGCTTGTTATCCCGCCCATCTGAACCGCTCATGGGCCCAGCTGCGGAGACGTCATGAAGCTTCAAATCCGCGTCGACGAGAATGGCATCATCAGCGATGTCAAGTTCAAGACCTTTGGCTGTGGAAGTGCCATCGCCTCGAGCTCTTACATGACCGAGCGAGTCAAGGGTCTTTCTCTCGATGAAGCGTCCAAAATCAAAAACACGGAAATCGCCAAAGAGCTGTGTCTCCCTCCTGTGAAACTTCACTGCTCCAGTAAGCCATCATCTCCTGTTGCCATGGATTTATCTGATATCTCTATTTCTCACAGTGCTGGCTGAGGACGCCATCCATTCTGCCATTCGGGACTACCGTTCCAAACGGAACAAGTTGGCTGATCCAAAGCAGCCTGGCTACATTGATGTGACCCAGAGCTCTGCAACGGGAGAGACCGTTGCCACTGCTTTCCCCCCTCGATCACCGTAGACCAGTAGCTTGCATAGTCTCACCATCTCGCACCTCCGCTGCCCCGACCGCGTTCATGCCTTGTATCTCAACTTCCACTAGCATTTACCTTCTTTTAGTTTGAAACCGCTCACGATGTATGCGTATGCTTATAAAACGTTCGCCTTTGCATCGAGTCGGCGACTTGAACAAAGGGGCTGATAATGCCGAACAAATATTCCGCAGCCCTCTGGGCCTGCATTCAACCTAGTCTTTATCACCGGCCCACGAACGAGAAACTTCCAGCCGCGAACCACCGCTCATTGGCTTCCTTGACTCGCTGAGCAGCGGCGGCACGATTGGTCAGCTCGAAACCTGAAGCAGAACCTGAGATGATGCCAACGAGACAAGTCCAGCCAACGACCAACCTTGCACCGGGGTTACAGTCAAGGACGTGGCCGTTCCCGATGTCGCTGAGCCACCTTGTGCTGCACGCGTTAAAGCTGCTGTCCGCAATTTGTTCGCCTTGGATAATTTTGCTGTCGAGGTCATCGAGTTCGACGACGTGATCAGGCCCTAGGCGGAGTCGACGCTCACCTCGGCTCTTGGCTTCTCCGAGCCCAGCCCGAACCTTGCCCGTTCCGACGCCAATCATGCCGAGCCCCTTTGATTGGTCGAACGCACCCACTTCCTCCTCGGCTTCCCCGAACGCCATGCGATTCTGGAGTTTGCGAAGCTCGGTCTGAGCGTACGCTTCTTTGGCTTTCCGGGCACTGGAAACGAACGCGTGAGGCCTGATGGTGAACGCAGAAAAGAGGGGTAAGATGAACCGTTTTCCTCCTCTACGCTTCTTTGGCCCATCGTTGGGAATAGGAAGCGCTTTCGTGATTTTGGCGGGTGGGGGGGCAGCTAGACGGTCTATGTGTTTCTCGATTTTATCTCGAAGGTCCTGACCGTACGACCCTGACCGGTGTTCAACACGAAGCATCTCTCTCCCGGCATATGCTCACCATCTCTGCGAGTTCGCTCGAGATCCATGCGAGCGGCGAGTACACACTTGGCGCCAACAGTGCGCTGCACCTTGAGCTGGTACTCTGGGGGCGTCTGTAGCACCAGTTCGCACTGGAACACGAAGCCTGTATGCCGGCGTTGGGTGGCTGTGGAGAATCCGAGCGCCATCTTCTTCTGAGCACCAAGAAGCTAGGTGGGAGAGCCAGTGAGATGGACCGAAAGACGGCGTTGTCAGTGCTCACATGAACGTTGCATGATGGCATCTTAGCCAGCGGTCCGAGACCACCAGCAACGCCAAGAAGCTTTGCAGCTGTAGTAGTACCAACAATAGCTGACAGATTGGGAGCAAGAACATTCATTCTTGAGCTGACGTACATGAATATCTGCAGGGGTGAAGGTGAGAGAGACGCAAGTAGGGAAGGATGCGGCTCACGGCTTTGCGCGTTTCCTCCAAACGGTCGGCCAGATCACAGGCGCGCTCGACGGCCTCCCATTGTACGTCTGGCAGAGGCTGACCTGAGCTTGTTGTTGCCGTGATCAAAACACTCATGATCACGGCAGCGGGTAGGACACCCGTCAGGTCCACCTTGGTAGGATCCTAAAACAATTGGGGGCTGAGAAGGTCGCACGACCGCGGAAGAGACTAACGATCAGACCTCGTTGTTGGCAAGAATGCGCACCGCTCGGATGTACTGGGTAGGATCCTGTATCAGCTGCTCCAGTTCAGGGAACTTTGGCGCGTAGTGGTCACGGATGAACTTGGAGACGGGTTCAGCGGAGAGGTCTGACAGGTTCGTTCACAACGCACTTTGTGCACCACAAGAATTTCGTTGTCAACATCGACAGACAGGTTGTTTGCTTGCACAATGAGAGTGTACTCTGGGTTCAGGTGCGCAGGAAGTGATATTGCGTCCGCCGAGCTGGGGTTTGCCTGGTATTTCTCGATTTCCTGAATGATGCTGGCTTAGCGGAGGTACGGAGAGTGGGAAGACGGCTCTACCTTCAATATGTCGGACATTTTCTTGCTGCCTTGCAGTTTCGCTATCGAGGTGACGTCCTCTATTGCGCCGAGGTCCATCTGCTGCACGTCCTCTGCATCCAATTCCTCTGCGGGTTTCACGCCGCCCTCGAGGACGAGACCGCCCCCAGACATCTGCCCTGCCGCGTCTTCCTCCTCTTCCGCGCCCCCTTCGTCGTCGGACATGTCTACATCGCCATCTGCCTTGCGCTTCAGTCCGTTGGGCGCGGTGGCCTGGGCCGGCGCGTTGTCTGTTTCATCGTAGTCCCCGCTGCCATTGTCCGAGAGGCCGTCGAGGTCTGCCAGAAGCTCGTCCGCGAGTCCACTCATTAGCTTGGGATAACACCAAGGGGCGGCGTCCAGAAGCTATAGTTGCCATTTCTGGCAAGCTATGCTTTCTGGTCCGTGCGCGGCGACGACGGGTATATAGGCGCGGGGTGAACAAGAAGAATCTTCATACTTACCTTGATGGCGCATGCCCTTTCAAGTACCCGGGTGTGCGGGCCGTGGGGGCCTTCCATAGCACGGCGACCCTGTCCATACAGAGGGTAACTACGG
>JBBPKP010000599.1:0-11802 GCA_038089335.1 Boletellus aff. obscurococcineus | reverse complement strand
GAGAAAATGGAGACTTCTTTGTTTCGGAATGAGTGAGGGCATTGTGTGAGAATTCCGCCATCGGTAGGAGGTCGGGCCAAGAGGTTGGGTTGGCTTGGCAGAACATTTTCAAATACGTGGCGACTTCCTGGTTTACTCGCTCCGTCTCTCCATCGGTTTGCGGATGATAAGCAGTGGAGAGAGCAACATCATAGTCCAGGAGTCTGGCAAGTTCCCTGGCGAATGTGGAAGCGAATTGGGGACCCCGATCGGAGATGACTTTGTCGTGCAGTCCAAATCGGGGAAAGACGTGGGAGAAAAACAGTTTAGCGGTTTCCGCTGCGTCCACATTTACGTTGGTCGGAATAAGAATCACCCCTTTCGTAAGGCCATGGTCGACCACGACCAGAATAGCATTGTGTCCGTTGACAGTGGGAAGGCCGGACGTAAAGTCCATCGAGATTTGTTGAAAGGGGCGAGTTGCAGCGGAGGGGATCGGGGATAGTCCGGGAGAAACCGGGTGGGTGAGTACTTTGTTTTGCTGACAAATAGCACAGCCCTTGATGAAGTTTCGCATGAAAGCGGCCATGCCCGGCCACCAGTAGTCCTGTCGTAAAAGGGATAGCAGGCGGAAATACCCGGCGTGAGCCCCTGCGGGGGAGTCATGAACCGCCGCAACCAGGGATTGTCGAGAATCAGGGGGGATGTAGAGGCGATTTTGGAAATAGAGAAGGTCGTCCGTGAAACGCCAATCCTGGGGCTGCGCAAAAAGGCGGGATGAGGAGGGGGTTGCCAGACTATTGAGGGCGGTTGCGACAAAATCATCAGTGCGGGAAGAGGATGCGATGCGCTGTTTTAGCGCAAGATCAATGGTCCGTATCATGGCAGCCGGGGTAAGGAGGACCAGGTCTTGGTTATCCGAAGAGGTGTCCGGTAAGTGGAGGCGAGAGAGCGCGTCTGCCGGCCCCATCGCCGATCCCGGAAGATGATGGAAGAGCAGGTCAAAGTCCATTAAGAAGAGCATCCATCGCGACTGACGGCGGGAGAGTTGGTGAGGCGATTTAAAGTAGCTGAGATTCTTATGATCGGTATAGATCGTGACCGGGTGGGCAGTCCCGGTGAGGTGATGTCGCCACTCTTCCAATGCCCGGATAACTGCAAGGAGCTCGCGATCGTAGATGTCATAGTTTCGTTCTTCCGGAGAAAAGGTTTTGGAGAAATAGGCACAGGGGTGGAGGTCTCCGTTGGTATCCTTCTGCATTAGTACAGCGCCGCAGGCGCCAAGGGAGGCGTCCGTCATCACATAGAAGGGGGCAGCGTTATCAGGAAGACGGAGGACTGGTTTTGATCGGAACGCGTTCCGTAGGGTGGTAAACGCGTTTTCGCATTCAGGGGTCCAATGCCACGCAGCTCCTTTCTTGGTGAGGGAGTTGAGGGGGAGGGCAATCTCCGAAAAGCCCGCGATGAACTTCCGGTAAAAGTTGCAGAACCCTAGGAAGGAGCATACATCTTTCACGGTTCGGGGGGTGGTCCACTCATCAATGGCAGTCAACTTTCCCGGGTCGAGGGTAATCTCTCCGGGGCGAAGGATGATACCGAGGAACTCCACTTCCGTGACAGAGAAGGAGCATTTTGACGGTTTTAGGAAGAATTGGTGGTCGGACAGGCGTTGGAGGACTTTCCGGGTCCGTATATCGTGCTCCTCCTGAGTGACGGAATGAATGAGGATGTCGTCCATGTAAATGATTAGCCACCCTTCCGCAATCAAATCTCGAAAGACATCATCCATTAGTGCTTGGAAGGTCGGGGGTGATCCTGTCAATCCAAAAAACATGACCGTCGGCTCGAATAGTCCCATCGGTGTGATAAAGGCTGCTTTCCACCGATCCTCAGGCTTGATCCGAACATTGTTGTACCCCCAACGGATGTCCATTTTGGTGAAGATCCTGGATCCTTTCACCTTGTCAACGAGTTCGGAGATTAACGGGAGAGGATAAGCGTTCTTGACCGTGAAGGAGTTGACGTAGCGGTAATCCTGGCAAGGACGGAGGGATCCGTCTTTCTTTGCGACGAAGAAAAAGGGGGCGGCTTGGGGGGATTTGGAAGGTACGATCTTGCCAGAGGCGAGGTGTTCCCTGACGAATTCTTCGCAAGCCAAGGTTTCCTTCGGATTGAGGGGGTAGATCTTGGCGACCTTTGGAACGAAGGAATCCAAGAGCACTATTTCGTGGTCGTGTTTCCGTTCGGGGGGTAGGGTTCCGGGCGAGGGTTCCTGAAAAACATGTTCAAACCCCTGGCATACGGGGGGAAGAGGGAGTTCGGTCGTGGGGGTCTGCTGAGCGATGGTCGTCGATATAGTAGTCTTCCGAACAGAAAGATCGGCGTCGTGGTCATGATGCATTCTTAAGTAGCGGAGGAGGTAGGGATGGTCATCGTCGTTGGCTAGGATCCGTTCAGGGGGGACATTCGCTGCCAAAGACACCTCTCGTCTGGCCCAGTCGATACGGGGATTGTGTTTCTGGAGCCAGTCGATCCCCAAAATAATCGGGTCTTTGGCGGCATTTATCACATAAAAGTTTCGTCGCTCTTTCAGCTCTCCGCAGGTTACGACCAGGGGGACGTAGTATCGGATCAATCCGGCCTGGTTCTGCGTTCCATCTACATTCTTTGCAATTAGGGGGGTTCTTAGTCGACAAGGGGTCCATCCTCCGGCAAGGAGTGTGGTCCGGTTGATGAAACTCTTGGTTGCTCCGCTGTCGATGAGAGCGAGGGTGGTAACGGTTTTCTTGCCAGGGTAAGACAGGGTCACAGAAATTCTCATGGATCTGGGGTCGTCTTTAGATACAATTACACTGGCGATTCATTCGGGAGAAGAAGACGTTACTACTTCTCTCCCCAGGCAAAACCCTGCTCTAGTGCAACCCTCCTAACGTCTGCGGCAGCGTTTTGCAGTTCGCTGTCACCGGGGGAAAGGGCGATGTCGAGTACCTTGGCCAACTCCTCCCGGGAATACTTCGAGGAGGAGGCATAGTTGTCGAGTGGGTCGGTTTGGGTGACTCGTGCTTTAGCTGAGGTCTTGCTTCTCTCCTTTCGGTGGTTAGATGAACGGCAACCCGGCTTCTTACAGACGAAGCAGAGATTCTTGCGGAAGCATTCAGCCCGTTGTTCAGGAGAGAGTCGAACGGTGTCAACGTCCATGGCATTCGGGTCGCGTCTGGGAGTAGAAGATCCCCCAGGGACGTAGTATCCCTTACTGTTCCTAAGCTGATCGAGTCTAATAGCATTCTGCTCGAAGTTTCGCGCTTGAGTTACCCAGGCTTTCCACGTGGTGGGTTGGGGGTTAATGGTGATCATCATTTGCGCGAGTCTAAAGTGTACTCCCTTCCTTAGAAGGTCGATCAGGATTTCATCATGGCCGGTGTCTAGGCCGCTTCGTCCCGCCGCGATCTCGAACGCCGCAATATATCTGTCGAAGTCTCCGAGGCGTTTTCTTAAGGGGTTTCGTTCTTTCGGATCGGGGTAGTCCGCCTGTTTAATATTGTATAACTCGTTTCGGGCGATCTCTTTCAGCCCGACAGGTACGAAAGACGCCTCGAAGGCCGTCTTGAACTGTTCGAAGGTCGCCCCCGTCACCTTGGGGTACCATGTTTCCGCAAAGACGGCGGCCCTGCCGGAGTTCATCTTATTCAGGCAGGTAAGGATCCTTTCCGTGTCGGAGGAGTATAACGTTTCGTTCATTTCAAAGTAGGCGATCATCGCCAGCATCCATCGATTGGCGGACTTGGGTTCTCCATCGAAGTCGTTCGGCAGTCCGGCCTTCAGCTCAGTTCGTCGAGCTTCAAATACGGGTGGGATGGCTAAGTCCATCACAGAGTCGGGTTCGGAGTGCTCGGATGGGTTTGGTTCGTTAATGGCGGGCAAGGGGGCTGTCGCCGGCAGTGCTAGGGGTATGGCGGTTAAAGGGGTAGGTACCTCGGATAGGGGATTTGTCTCAAGCTCAATCCTGGGGGTGTCTACGGGCGGAGGGGTGATAGAGAGTACTGGTGGAGCGGGTAGGGAGATAGAGGGACTTCTCCTTCGTCGGGGGTTTAGGCGGGATTGTTCCCTTCGTGGGGGTGCAGGGGATGGGGACAAATATTCCGAGTGGGAGGAGCGTTGCGAGCTTTCCGAGTGTTCCGAGCTTTCCGAGTCAGAGGACTCTCCCTGTCGTAGTCCGTACGACGTGTTGGTTCCTTTCTCTTAGTGCCCTACTGCTGGACAGCAGGGGCGTCGGGACTAGCTAGATCTTTTGTTACGTCGACGTAAACGATCTCGCTGTCGAGCGTGTCCTTCAGCAGCGACACGAAGTCTGATAGAGGTCCGGGGTCTCGAGCGATGCCAACACACTCGGAGAGAGAAGAGTTACGTGGTTAAACGTAGATCTAGCTAAGGAATACAGGTCGGCTACGATGGGTATTTATAGGGGGAAATGGGGGAAGACGATCTGGGAGGACAATGGCTACCAGATTAGGAGAACAAAGGAGTAGTCCGTATGGAGAGAACAATGGTTACCATATGAAAGGAACAATAGGGCCCCTAATGGGGATTCGACGGGCCGTGGCGTCCATACACGAGGGGAGGGACGAGGATACCCTGGTGGTCGTCCACCGGGCGATAGTACACTGTGGAGGAGAGGGGATCGATAGGAAGTGAAGAAAACGTAACATTACCCCCCTGCCAGGCTTGAAACACCGATTCAAGCTCCCAAGGCCATTCATTCATCAACAAAAGGGGCGTCGGGGGAGGGGTATCGAACGGGGGAGGCGGGTGCAGCCAAGCGGGAGGGGCCAGCCACGGGCGTGGCCGCGGATGAAGAAGGGGGATCGGGGGATTCGTCAGAGGAGGAGGAGTCAACCGGAGGATGGGACCGGTGGCGTAGGGGGGAGGGTCGGGGCGCCACGAATAACCTCCGCGTGCATCGTACTCCAATATGCCCTGGAAGGTAGCATCGGTCGCAGAAGGTCCCGAGGTAAGGAGGGGAGTAATGTTGGGGGAAGGTACAATTTCGTTTAGTATGGCCCCATCCGTAACAGTTCGGGCAGACCAGCTCTGGACATTCATGTTGGGGGTGCATGGGGCGGGGTAGTTGGCAGTTGGGGCAGGCGTACTCGGGGCAGGCGGTGTGGGAGTGAGAGGGGGAAGAGCACTCGAGGCACGGGATAGGGTCGGGGTCAAGCTCGTCTGGGCACCGGTGAGTAGGAGAGAGGGGTTCGTTGCATCCCCCACAAAGGGGGGAGTTTCGGGCTTCACGGGCCAGAGGGTGGTCTGCAGGGATCCTGGTGAGAGGGCGGTCCAGTCGGGAGACGGGGCGGCTGATCGTCGGAGGTGAATAGCGGCGTAAAGGAGGCGCGGTGAGGGGAATATCTGGTGGTGAGGAGTCGGTTGGGGGGACGGGGTCGGGGAAATTGAGGTAGCGGGCACGTTCCCTGGGGGTAAAGAGGGCGAGGCGGTAGCGGAAGAGAGGATACAGTAAGTTATAGGGTAGTTCGTTGATGATATCGACGATGCCAACTGAAATGAGCCCATAGAAGGTAACCTCCCGCCCTGAGGCGACCCATTCGAGAGTCCGCTCGAATCCTTCATCCTCGGCAATGGTTTCCCGTCGGTCCGGGTGATCGGCCACGGCAAGGATAAGACGGGTGAGTTCAATGTGGGTTACGGCCAGGTCAATGGCTCGTCTGGTAAGTCGGTGTTCCGTTACGGCCGGGAGGAAAAGAATATGAGCGAGGAGGGCGGGGGAGGAGATGATGTCAAAAATGAACTCTCGTTTATGAAAAGGAGGAAAGGATTCCAGTCGAAGCGGGATGGGGTTTCGTCGGGACGGAAGGTTCATAGCGACAACGAGATGGTATAATGGAGACGGGACCCACACTAGAAGGTCTCGGGAAATGACAAGGGGACGGAACGGCGGATTGTTCCACGGGAACGAGAGGATCTGTAACACCCACTGGGCGTTCCAGGAGGTTTGTACGTGCTTGGGGACCGGGAATGGGGGAATAGGGTCAGGGATAGAGGTGAGGGAAGGGTCGATGGGGAGTCGAGTGAAGGAGGGGGAATCTTCGAAAGAGCCGAAAACGTCGTCAAACCAGGGGGTTCTTATGTAGTATTGGCGGGACAAGGGGGTTCTCCTGTTCCAGCATTCTCTGCTCCAGTAGGGGCACTGCATTCAGCTTCTGTGCGAGCGGTATTGGCGGCGTGCCTCCTTTCGAGTTCGAGTTCCCGTTCGAGTTCAATTCTTTCCCAGAACTGCTCGAGGTGAGCGGGGTATCCCTGGATATCGTGAGTTCCTTTAGGGATGGCGCAGGTTTTGGGGTCGTGGGTTTGGGGACAAGGACACCAGCAGTGTAGTCCGGGGGCGAGCTCGAAGTCGTAGATGATGGTTTCGACGACGGTGGGGAAATCCATTTTTGAGGGGAATCGCACATCTCGCGTTTTAAAAGGGACAACACAGCATTGAATTTCCCTTCTAATTCTGATCCGGCCACCCTCCGTCGTTGGCCTGGGCTGGGATGGGATTGATATAATTGTTGTGTTCCCAGGGCCCATTTGGGGAGAGGTTGATCTCCCAGCACCAGGCCTTCGACGTCCCTCCTCCGGTTGTCGTGACACGATTTTCGTGCCCGTCTTGGAACCAGGTAACCGTCACCGTCCCCGCCGTTCTCTCCGTCACGCTGTACACTACCCTGATTACATGTCTCTCCATAAACTGCCCTACGAGGTGGTACGCCAGGTACAGAGTACCCAGCGTCACGATAAGGATGATAAGGGCGGGGGCAGTGATAGTGATGGTGGAGGAGGACATGGCGAATTGGGTAGGAAGGGGTAGTGACGGGTGTAGTGGGTGGAGAGGGGGAGTTGACGGTGGTTCGTCGGATGGGGAATTGCTGTGGCCGAGAGGATTTATATAGGCGTAAAAGAGCCGAAGCGCCGGTTAAGTTCCGTTCCGGCTCCCACGTATTCTCGGAGGAAGGATATCCCCGCCACTTAATGAGGTATTCCCGTCGGGTAGGGGAGCCGCGGTGAGCCAAGATGCCCTCGACTTCGTAGACTTCTTCGTTGTTAACGATATCCGGCGGGGGTCGGAGGAAGTTAGGGCCGTGTTCGTCGGTTTCCGTATAAGGGTAAAGTAGGGAGGCGTGGAAATTAGGGTGGATCTTCCAAGAAGAGGGGAGTCGTAATTTGTACGTGAGAGGGGATAGGACTTTTTCTATTTCGAACGGGCCCAGCCGTCGAGGGGCCAGTTTGGGGAAGGAGTGGGTCATCTTCAGGTTGGAGGCGTCGAGCCAGACCTTAGTCCCTACTTTCCATGACGGGGGTTTTCCCCTCTTCCGCTGGGCCATTTCTTGTTGAGCAAGGCGGTGAGCGGCGACGGCGTCTTCCCTGGCCTTGTCAAGGATGGCTAGTCGTTCCGTAAGGGCGGGGATAAAGGTTTTTCCAATTGGGGGATAGGCCCGGGGTTCGAAGCCCATCATGAGGGAAAACGGGGACTTCTTCGTTACGGAATGGGTGAGGGCATTGTGTGAGAACTCCGCCATCGGCAATAGGTCGGGCCAAGAGGTCGGATTGGCTTGGCAGAACATTTTCAAATACATGGCGACCTCCTGATTTACTCGCTCCGTCTCTCCATCGGTCTGCGGGTGGTAGGCGGTGGAGAGTGCAACATCATAGTTCAACAGTCTGGCGAGTTCCCTGGCAAACGCGGACGCGAACTGGGGACCCCGGTCGGAGATGACTTTGTCGTGTAAACCGAATCGGGGAAAGACGTGGGAGAAAAATAGCCTGGCCGTTTCCGCCGCATCTGCATTTACGTTGGTTGGGATAAGGACCACCCCTTTCGTAAGCCCATGGTCGACCACGACCAGAATAGCATTTAGTCCGTTGACCGTAGGGAGACCAGACGTAAAGTCCATCGAGATTTGCTGAAAGGGGCGGGTGGCATCGGAGGGGATCGGGGATAACCCGGGTGTAGTCGGGTGGGTAACCACCTTGTTCTGCTGACAAATGGCACAGCCTTTGACAAAATTGCGCACGAACGCGGCCATACCCGGCCACCAATAATCTTGTCGTAAGAGAGATAACAAGCGGAAGTATCCGGCATGAGCTCCCGCAGGAGAGTCGTGGATTGCAGCCACGAGGTTTTGTCGGGAATCCGGGGGAATGTAAAGGCGGTGCTGAAAGTAGAGGAGATTATCCGTGAATTGCCAATCCTGTGGCTGTGCAAAAAGGCGGGACGATGAAGGGGAGGACAAACTGTTCAGGGCGGAGGCGACGAAGTCATCGGTTTGAGAAGAGGCGGCGATTCGTTGTTTCAGTGCCAGATCAATAGTTCGTATCATGGCAGCCGGGGTAAGGAGGACAAGATCTTGATTATCGGAGGAGGTGTCGGGTAAATGGAGGCGGGAGAGCGTGTCCGCTGGTCCCATCGCAGATCCCGGGAGGTGGTGAAACACTAGGTCAAAATCCATCAAGAACAGCATCCACCGAGATTGCCGGCGGGAAAGTTGATGGGGGGACTTGAAGTAGCTAAGGTTTTTATGGTCCGTAAGAATCGTGACCGGATGGGCAGTTCCGGTGAGATGATGTCGCCATTCCTCCAAAGCCCGAATGACTGCAAGGAGTTCTCGATCATAGATGTCGTAGTTGCGTTCCTCCGGGGAGAAGGTCTTAGAGAAGTAGGCACAAGGATGGAGATCCCCGTTGACATCCTTCTGCATGAGTACCGCGCCGCATGCGCCAAGTGATGCGTCCGTCATCACCCAGAAGGGGGCGGAATTATCCGGGAGGCGGAGGACAGGCTTCGATCGAAACGCATCTCGGAGGGTGTTGAACGCGTGATCGCATGCGGGGGTCCAATGCCAGATCGCCCCCTTCTTAGTGAGGGAGTTTAGGGGGAGGGCGATCGCAGAAAAACCCGCGATAAATTTCCGATAGAAGTTGCAAAACCCCAGGAAGGAGCGCACATCCTTGACTGTGCGAGGAGTGGTCCACTCATCGATGGCAGTCAGTTTCCCTGGGTCAAGGGCGATCTCCCCGGGTCGGAGGATAATGCCAAGAAACTCCACCTCCGAGACCGAAAAGAAACACTTGGATGGCTTCAAGAAGAACTGGTGGTCTGACAGGCGTTGGAGGACCTTCCGAGTCCGTGCATCGTGTTCTTCTTGAGTGACGGAGTGAATGAGGATGTCATCCATATAGATGATGAGCCATCCCTCGGCAATCAGGTCCCGAAAGACGTCATCCATCAACGCCTGGAAGGTCGGGGGGGAACCTGTCAATCCAAAGAACATGACTGTTGGCTCAAACAGCCCCATCGGGGTGATGAAAGCTGCTTTCCATCGGTCCTCGGGTTTTATTCGGACATTGTTATATCCCCAACGGATGTCCATCTTAGTGAAGATCTTGGATCCTCTCACCTTGTCGACGAGTTCGGAAATGAGCGGGAGGGGGTAAGCGTTTTTGACCGTAAAGGAGTTGACATATCGATAATCCTGGCAAGGACGAAGGGAGCCGTCTTTCTTGGCTACAAAGAAAAAGGGGGCGGCCTGGGGGGACTTTGAAGGTACGATCTTCCCCGAGGCGAGGTGCTCCTTGATGAACTCTTCGCAGGCCAGGGTCTCCTTCGGATTGAGGGGATAAACTTTGGCGACCTTAGGGACGAACGAATTCGTAAGGACTATCTCGTGGTCATGTTTCCGCTCAGGGGGTAAGGTTCCGGGCGGGGGTTCCCGGAAAATATGTTCAAATCCCTGGCATACGGGAGGGAGAGGGAGTTCGACTGCCGGATCCTTCTGAGCGATGGCCGTGGATATAGTGGTTTTTCGGACAGAGAGATCACCATCATAGTCATGATGCATTCCTAAGTAACGGAGGAGATAAGGATGATCATCATCGTTGGCTAGGTTTCGTTCGGGAGGGGTATCCGCCGTTAAAGACACCTCTCGTCGGGACCAGTCGATTCGAGGGTTATGTTTCTGGAGCCAGTCGATCCCCAGAATGATCGGGTCTTTGGCAGCGTTTATGACGTAGAAGTTTCGTCGCTCTCTCACTTCGCCACAGGTTACGATTAGGGGAACGTAGTGCCGGATCAGTCCGGCCTGGTTTTGCGTCCCATCAACGTTCTTCGCAATTAGGGGGGTTCTGAGTCGGTGAGGGGTCCATCCTCCGGCGAGGAGCGTGGTTCGGTTAATGAAGCTCTTGGTGGCTCCGCTGTCAATAAGGGCGAGGGTGGTAACGGTTTTCTTGCCAGGGTAAGACAGGGTCACAGAAATTCTCATAGATCTGGGGTCGTCTTTAGATACAATTACACTGGCAATCCGTTCGGGAGAAGAAGACGTTACTACTTCTCTCCCCAAGCAAAACCCTGCTCTACCGCAACTCTCCTCACCTCGGCGGCGGCGCTCTGCAGCTCGTCTTCACCGGGGGAGAGTGCGATGTCCAACACTTTAGCCAATTCCTCTCTGGAGTATTTCGAGGAAGAGGCATAGTTGTCGAGTGGATCGGTCTGGGTGACTCGTGCTTTAGCCGGGGTTCTAGTTCTTTCCTTTCGATGGTTGGATGAACGGCAGCCTGGTTTCTTGCAGACGAAGCAGAGGTTCTTTCGGAAACATTCAGCTCGTTGCTCAGTGGTGAGTCGGACGGCGTCAACATCCATAGCATTTGGGTCGCGTTTAGGGGTGGAAGATCCGCCAGGGACGTAGTATCCTTTACTATTCCTGAGTTGGTCAAGTCGAATGGCGTTCTGTTCAAAGTTTCGCGCTTGAGTTACCCAGGCTTTCCAGGTGGTCGGCTGGGGGTTAATGGTGATCATCATCTGCGCGAGTCTAAAGTGTACCCCCTTTCTCAGCAGGTCGATTAGGATTTCATCATGGCCGACGTCCAGGCCACTTCGTCCGGCTGCTATCTCGAACGCAGCAATGTATCTGTCGAAGTCTCCAAGGCGTTTCCTCAAGGGGTTCCGTTCCTTGGGGTCTGGGTAATCCGCCTGTCTGATGTTGTATAATTCGTTTCGGGCGATCTCTTTCAGCCCTACTGGTACAAAAGACGCTTCAAAAGCCGTCTTAAACTGTTCGAATGTCGCCCCGGTCACTTTGGGGTACCAGGTCTCCGCGAAAACGGCGGCCCTGCCAGAGTTCATCTTATTGAGGCAGGTAAGGATCCTTTCCGTGTCGGAGGAGTATAGCGTTTCATTCATTTCAAAGTAGGCGATCATCGCCAGCATCCATCGATTGGCGGACTTGGGTTCTCCATCGAAATCATTCGGCAGTCCGGCCTTCAGCTCGGTTCGTCGAGCTTCAAACACAGGTGGGATGGCTAAGTCCATTTCAGAGTCGGGTTCGGAGTGCTCGGATGGGTTAGGTTCGTTAATGGCGGGCAAGGGGGCTGACGCCGGTAGTGCTAAGGGTATGGCCGTTAAAGGGGTAGGTACCTCGGATAGGGGATTTGTCTCAAGCTCAATCCTAGGGGTATCTACAGGCGGAGGGGTGATAGAGAGTACAGGTGGGGCGGGTAGGGAGATTGAGGGACTTCTCCTTCGTCGGGGATTTAGCCGGGATTGTTCCCTTCGTGGAGGTGCGGGAGATGGGGACAAGTATTCAGAGTGGGAGGAGCGTTGCGAGCTTTCCGAGTGTTCCGAGCTTTCCGAGTCGGAGGACTCTCCCTGTCGTAGTCCGTACGACGTGTTGGTTTCTTTCTCTTAGTGCCCTACTGCTGGACAGCAGGGGCGTCGGGACTAGCTAGATCTTTTGTTACGTCGACGTAAACGATCTCGCTGTCGAGCGTGTCCTT
>JBBPKP010000598.1:0-11806 GCA_038089335.1 Boletellus aff. obscurococcineus | reverse complement strand
AACTTTACTGGAGGACGTCCAGCAAAGAGCTCTGGCTTTATATACTCTTTCTACTGTTTGTACATGTTGTGGTACAATTACTATACAGGGAAGTCATGTGACTAGGGTATAGGGTATGGTGCCATATTGCACCATTATGACGTCAGATGGTGCGATGTGAGCTAACTAAATAATGACTAAAATACAGTGGTAATTAGTAATATCTTTGTAAGCTAATGATGTTATGATGATGTCATAGACTGGCCTGGACTATGATGTCATTGTAGGTCATTGGAGACTAAGTGTCTCTTGTCTTGATAGATCGTTACTGTGAATGTTATTGGTTAGAGATTAGATAAGATAAGATGAAAATGTAAATAAGTGCAAAGTGGAATGTGAAAGTATGATGTCATAGGGGTCCTTCGTGGGAGAGTGACATCAAGCGTGGGAAAGTCATGTGACCTGTTATGTGACCGTGGGAAACTAAATATAAGTGGTACTGTTAAGATGAGAAAAATGTGGAGAAAAAGAATATAGTATTCATTTCATAACATATGCTCTCCTACTCCAAGCCCTCCACCTTTGGCAGCCAGACCTAGACATCAACCAACTTACCCTCACTGCCTTGGGAGTTGGGACATTGGACATTAATGCCCCCAAGGGTTGACGAGGGCCAATTGTATTCAGTGTGGAGGGCAAGGCCATTTCCTCCTCCGCTATCCAAACTACCAGTGTCCATATTGCCAACAACACTCCCCCCACCACCCTGCACACTCCTGCTCCGATCAATAATGTGGCAGCTGTGGCCTCTATGGCCACACTGAGTGGCATTGCCCTGGCCCTGTCATCAGACCCACCTGCTCCCACTCCTCTGAGCAGAATCCCAGCCCAGTTTATGCACCATCCCATTTGCCTCCGACCATATTCCATTGTCCAGCTGGGACTGACCCCTCCCCCAGGGGCCACTCATGAGGCAGCCAAGGCCCTAGTCAAGATGAATCGTGTGATAGTGGCACCATGGGAAACCCAATCACCCTCTACTCTTCTTCTGACATTGATGCTGACAGAGACACCAACTCTGGAGGAAACTGATTTGAAGAATCAGTCTTGCCTGGGGGGTAATGTTACGATTTCCGGTGACAGCAGAAGAGCCTCCTTCCTAGAAAGCTACTTCAACATATGGTGGAGCCCCCAGCCTATGAGCACCTCTCTATGACAACCCATGTCCCCTTTCTCCTGTCCCCTTGATGAACTGCCATTTGCTGAATGGGCAGGCACCATGGACCATCCAACATGGCATGACATTCTAGACTTCGACCACACATATCCCTCAAGACCCCCACCTTCCTCCTAGATATCCCATTGTCTTTCAAACTGCCTACCTCTTTCTTCTTCCCCTTCACCCAGTCTTATTCACCCACCTGCCCTTTACGCAAACCCTTGACCCTTGCCTTCCACCCTCGGACTCGCCTACCTATTCTGCTAGCTTCTCTTATAGCTAGCTCGTTTTCCCTAACCACATAAATACCCTCAAGTCGCATACCTATTCCCTAGTTAGATCTACACTTAATATGCCTAGAGTTTGACTCATGACTGCTGTGACTTGCAACAATCAGCAAGACTGGACTTCTACAAGACCTTGCTTTGCTCCAGAGAAAGCACTCAACAGTTGGACTTTACACATAGCATAACACCCCCTGCAACAAAATTCCACACAAATGTGGCCATTCCAGGCCACCAGTAGTCCTGTTGTAATAGGGCAAGAAGGCAATATCCACCCACATGGCTGCCCACAGGCAATTCATGGACGGACTATGTGAGGTGTTGTTAGGAATCAGGGGGGATGTACAAGCAATCCTGAAAGTAAAGTAAATTATCAGTGTAGCACCAGTCCTTTGGGTTGGAGAAAAGGTGAGAAGTTAAGGGGGATGAGAGATTATTGAGGGCAGAGGCGACAAAATCATCGGTGGGGGTGGACTGGGTGATTCAATCCTGTAGAGCAAAGTCAATAGTGCAGAAAATCACCACAGGAGTGAGGAGGACAAGATTGGCATTATCGGCCAAAGTGTCTAGCAAGTGGAGGCATGACAAAGCATTCGCTGGTCCTATCGCAGAGCCAGGCAAATGATGAAAGATAAGATCAGAGTCCATCAGAAACAGCATCCACTGTGATTGTCGATGGGACAACTGGTGGGGGGATTTAAAATAACTAAGGTTCTTGTGATCGGTGAGGATGGTGACTAGGTGGGTAGTGCTGGTCAGATGGTGTCACCATTCCTCCAAATCACGGATGACTGCTAAAAGCTTGCAATCATAGATGTCATAGTTCCATTCCTTAGGAGAAAATGTTTTGGAGAAATAGGTGCAAGGATGGAGATCCCCATTGGTGTCTTTCTGCATCAAGACTGCCCTGCAGGCCCCCAAGGAGGCATCTATCATTACCCAAAATGGGGAGGAGTTATCAGGGAGGCAGAGGATTGGTTTGGATTAGAAGGCATTCTGGAGAGTGGAAAAGGCACAATCACAAGCAGGGGTCCGGTCCCATATCAATCCTTTATGGGTAAGCTGGTTCAGGGGTAAAGTGATGTCGGAGAAGCTAGCAATGAATTTCTGGTAAAAGTTGCAAAAGCCTAGGAAAGATCAGACATCTATGACGGAGTGGGGAGTGGTCCATTCATCAATAGTGGTCAACTTGCCAGGATCAAGGGTGATCTGGCCAGGTTGGAGAATGATCCCCAGGAATTCCACTTCAGTAACTGAGAGGGAACATTTGGATGGTTTGAGGTAGAACTGGTGGTCAGAGAGGCATTGCAGCACCTTCCTTGTTCACTCATCATGGATATATTGATCCAAGGAATGAATAAGGATGTTGTCCATATAGATGATTAGCCATCCTTCTGCAATGAAATTCCGAAATATGTCATCCATTAAGGCTTGGAAGGTGGGAGGGGAGCCAGAGAGGCTGAAGAACATGATGGTCAGTTCAAACAAGCCTAGGGGTGTGATAAAAGCTGCTTTCCAATGATCTGCAGGCTTGATGCAAACATTATTGTACCCCCATCGAATGTCCATCTTCATGAAAATAGAAGATCCTTTGACCTTGTTGATGAGTTCTGAGATTAGGGGGAGCAGATAGGCATTTTTAACAGTGAATGAATTGACATATCGATAGTCCTGGCAAGGGCAAAGAGAACCATCTTTCTTTGCTACAAAAAAGAACAGAGCAGCCTAAGGGGATTTAGATCGGATAATCTTTCCTGAGGCAAGATGTTCTCTAATGAATTTTTCACAAGCAAGAGTTTCTTTAGGGTTTAGGGGGTAGATCTTTGTGACTTTCAGGACAAAGTCATTGGTGAGGACAATCTTGTGGTCAAACTTTCTCTCTGGGGGAAGGGTTTCAAGGGGTGGTTCTTTGAAAATGTGGGCAAATTGGTTGCAGATGGGAGGCAGGGGTGTGTCTGCAGATTGGGAAGTCTGGGCTATTTGGGTTGACAGGGTTGCTTTCCTGACAGAGAGGTCCACGTCATGCTCATGGTGTGAGCCTAAATATTGTAGAAGGTAAGGATGATCATCTGGGTTGGTTAGAGGAGGGGAGTTGTCTTGTGGGGTTTCATTCAAGGATAGAGATCCTGCCAACCAGTCGATGTAGGAGTTGTGCTTCTGTAGCCAGTCTATGCCAAGTATTACTGGGTCTTTCACAGCATTAATCACATAGAAATCTCGTCCTTCTCTCACTCCTCTGAGGGTGACAACCAGGGGAATGTAATGGCAGATAAATCCAGCCTGGTTCTGGGTTCCATCTACATTTTCACAATGAGGGGTTGTCTAAGTCAGCAAGGAGTCCATCCCCCCAGCCGTAGTGTGGTTAAATTGATGAAACTTTTCGTGGCGCCACTGTCGACCAGGGCTAGGGTTGTAATGGTTTTCTTGACAGGGTAGGAGAGCATCAAAGAGATTTTCATAGATTGGGGGTCTCCCTGAAATATAATTACACTGGCTGAAACAACCCCTAAGTCAACCCTAGGAGGGTGATGCCAATGAGGACTAGTAGCCCAACTAAGTGCACCAGCCTCTATAGGTACAAGGCTCTGCTGTTGTAGGCCAGGGAGCATAGTAAACCCAAGGGTCCCCTCTAGTGGCTAACCAGAGTTTGCTATGGGGGAAACACCAAGTCTATTGGCATAGAACTCCAAGAGAACTCAACTGAGGCTCTTGGGGTGCCCTCTGGGGCTTTATATACTCTTTATATGTTTGTCCCTATTTATACACTACCATAACAGGTGTGGGAACAATGTCCTATATAAAGGTATGGCTATGCAATAGATATGAAATAGAAGTTAATGGAATACAATAGAAAGGGATAGCCTGACATAGCCATGTACTGCCCTGCAGTGCTCACATAGCCTTCTATACCCTTTATAGATAAATGAATGCTGCAAATAGATAGATGAGAAATGGAAGAGAAGAGAGGCATCACTATGTGTGATGCACATGTTGCATAGGTATGCGCAGCATGGGTATAGGGTGTGATGTCATAGTGACATCATAGATAACAGTCTAGAATGATGATGTCAGTGGTCCAGACTATGACATCATAGATAAAGGAATAGGTCCATCTAGACAGTAGGTCTAGCCTTGTGATATAGAATGTTCTAGATGTGAATATATGAAGAGGTGTGAAGCAACCCAACTATAGCCTATGTCCGGACACGTATAGCAGTCCAGCGACTGGGCTTATGAAGGGCAAGGACTAGATGTTCGAGTGAAGAGCTAGCTAGGCTGAGCCCTGATGATGATGGGGGTGAAGGTCCAAGAGACTGAACTGGAGTTCCAGCTCAGTCGCCCGGGTTTATATACTATCCTACTGTTTGTACATGTTTGGTAATGACAGTGCTAGAAAGGGAGAGGCGGCCTAATTTAGGCATATCGTAAGAGTCCACATGAGTCGTATCATATGAGTCACCTGCTGTGCAAGGCTGTGTGGGCTGTGCATTAGTGGCTAAGACGTGATGGTGGCAGTGGTACAGCCCTGCACAGCGCGGAGATGAAAGGGGCTATGGTACAGCCTTGCACAGCATGGAGATGAAAAGGCTGTGCGTGGTAACAATGGCTGCACTGCGGAAATAGAAGTCTGAAGGTGAAGGCGGCGCTAGCCCTGGTATGTACTTGTATCGTAAAGGGGTTTCCCTGCCAAGGGTTAGCTAAGGTTTAGCAGGTGAAACGTACTATGGTTAGGTTGTCCGTGGTTAAGTCTAGGTTGTGGAAAATGGTCCATAACACCGCCAATGACCTCAGGAGGGCACAGCGGTATCTAGAGAGGGAACTAGTAGAGCAGCCAGGAGAGAGGCTATTTGTAGCCCTAGTTACCACCTCCACCTCCACTGAAAGGCTACTTGAGGGATCAGCCACCCTCACCGACTTACTCCTAGATGCAGTGCGCCAGGAGGTTTATGCCCCCTCGCCAGTAGTACATGCACCGCAGCTGCGCCACCCAGTGCTACTCCCCTGCATCTCTCCCTCTCCCAACCCCTCATTACAAGGAGGCTATATCAAGTGCCCACAGTCGAGCAGTCCCGACCTGTTCTTCAAAGAGTTAGAAGCTAGGGCAACCTCAGAGCTCTCAGCAGGAGAGCAGCTCATCCTCAAGGAGGATAGGAGATTCCAGGCGGCCAGAGAGAGAGAACTCTCTGCCTTTAGGCACATTCTACCAGCCCACCTGAGAGGCCATACGGAGGAGCTCATTGATCGAGACCCCAACAACAACCCAGCACAGCCACCAGGCTATATTCAAGACCCCAACCCCTATGCCTACTGATACAAAGCGCTTGATGCACAAGGCCAAGGGTTGTTTAGAGAGGAACAGGCACCAGGGCCACAGAGAGCACCTAGGTGCTGCATTAGATACCATCCCGCTCCAAAGTACCAAAGGAGCACTAGGGAATTTGTACTTTGCCCCCGCCACTAGTTCTATGATCACTGAAATTGTAGTAACTTTTATTATTTGCTTCACAATCCTGGCACTAGCCACACTCTACGTCTTCAACAGCACATTCCAGAGGACAGCCACCAACCGGATCCTCTTTATGCAGGCACACTTCATCGACAAGGCAATTGAGAAGAAAGTGCCATCTAATATCTGGCAATATGAGATCGCTCTCAGGGAGACAGCGATCTGGGCCATAAATAGTAGCCAGGAACAAGAAGAAGAGGACAAGTGGCAGGACCCAAACGGAAATAACAATGCATGGTAGATCCACACAAAACTCTAACTTGCCACCTCCCCTATATTATAAACACTAATCAACATGGAAGGCCTAGAAGGTCTTACGATGGAAGAACAGATTAGGCAACTTGGGCAGTTGCTGCAGATGCACAGCGCTCACATCACTCAAATGGAGGAAGAGTGCAACAACTTAGCAGAAGCGTTGCAAAGGGCAAATGCGCAGCTAGAGCAAGCTGCAACACAGGTGCAGGCCGCTGACCAACGAACAAGGGACCTGCTAGGAGCTGGTCTCGCAGCAGAAAACAGTGGGGCAGGGGCCAGTAAACCCTATGCCCAGGAAATCGAAATCTTCACAGATCCAGGCAAATATGATGGATCTCCAAGCAAATTCAGGGAATGGTGGACAAAGATCAAGTTATGGATCTTGTCCAACCCCACGGTCTTCGCAACCCTAAACGAAAAGGGGGAGAAGGTGATGCGAGTAGAACCTGCCTGGTTTGCCATACTCTCTAGATTAAAAGGCCTAAAGGGGGCATCATTTGCTCAAATGGAGTTAGAAAAGATCTTCCAAGGAATCTCCGCGATTGAATCATGGGAAGATATAGAAAAGGAGGTCACAGCTCTATTCAGACCAGTATACAAGGAAGACTGGGCTAAAAGGAAGCTTGCGGTCTTCAAACAAGGAAATATGCCTATTGATGCATATATTGTGCAATGGATGAACCTCTACCACAAGGCAGACTGTGGTAATATTGCCAGAGTCTGGGCCCTGGAAAACGGGGTCAATAACGAAATACGAGTGGAGTTGTTCAAAGGCTGACGAAAGAAGACGGTCACAAGCACGCTCACAGAAGTCCAGGCAATCGGACGACAATAGGAGTTATACCGAATGTTTACTCATACAAATCTGGATGCATCTTCTTCCCAAAAGAAGAAGACCCCCTTCACACAATGGGTGCAGGCAGCCCAACAAGGACCTAAGAAAGGGGGACAAGGACAAGGAAGCGGATGCTTCAAAGGAAAATGCTTCAACTGCAGAAAGGAAGGACACCGCATTGAAGAATGCAGATCTCCTTCCACCAAATGCGACAAATGCAGGTGGAACAGAGGGGGACGTAAGGCAGAGTGCCCCAGAAAGAAGAACTCCGCGCCAGGATCATCTAGAAACAATGACCCAATGGCACACATTCGAAGCATGGACTTCGAAGAAGCAAGGGCGTACTTCTACAATATGAAAGAAGTACAAGATAAGGAAAAGGGAAAAGGCAGAGCAGCTTGAGTAAGCAGGGAACTCAATCCATGGCCAACAAAAACAGGTATGCACCACTTCAGACAGACGAAGTAGGATACAACGGACCATATATGGACAATATGCCTATCTCTGTAAATTATTATATGCAGACAGATACAGAGTCAGGGGTGGCCCAAGAAGCGGTGCAGTCGGGACTTAAACTGACACTTGATTCCCCTCCCACCACTCACTCGCCTTCACAGGCACAGGAATCCAAGGACAGCACCCTGCCTGTCACAAGGGTTAGAATGGCGAACCCAGAGGAAATTCTCATACAGGTCCAGATATCACTGCTGGGAAAGAAGCCCAGATACCATGAGGTCAAAGCACTATTGGACAGTGGAGCGAACAAGGTGTTCGTAGACCAAAAGTGGATAGAAAAACAGGGTATTCCAATGAGACTCCTACCGAAGCCACTTATGATCCTTAACGTTGATGGAACCGCAAATTGGGCTGGACAAATTACCCACGCCATGGACATCATAATGAACTTTAATGACCACAAGAAGAAAATAGCTGCGGAAGTATGCGATCTGGGCAAGAACCAGATGATACTCAGGTATACATGGCTGAGAAAACATAAGCCAAAAATAGACTGGAAAAAGGGAACAGTCGAGATGACTGGATGCCCCACAGAGTGTAGAACACTCCAAGAAAAGACAAAAGAAGAGGAACAGGAACAGGACACGGCGCAGTGGATTTACACCACAGGAAAAAAGGAAACCCTGAAACTTGCCTCTCTGGAACAGGCAATTCCACAGGCTTTCCACAAATACCTCCACCTCTTCTCAGATAAAGAAAGCACCCGCATGCCAACACGCAAGCCATGGGACCATGTGATAGATCTAAAAGAAACCTTCATACCGAAAAAGGGCAGGATAATCCCCTTATCCCATGAAGAACAAAAAGAAGTAGCGGAGTATATAGAAGAACACCTGGCAAAGGGATACATCCGACCTTTCAAATTGGATCAGACATCCCCTGTGTTCTTCATTCCAAAGAAAGACGGCAGGAAGCGCATGGTAACCGATTACCAGTACCTCAACAAGCACACTGTTAAAAATAATTACCTGCTCCCCCTAATCTCGCAGCTTGTAGACAAGCTATAAGGGGCTAAATTATTTACGAAAATGGATGTCTGATGGGGATATAATAATGTCCACATCAGAGAAGGAGACAAATGGAAGGTAGCATTCACGTGCTTCAAAGGAAGCTACGAGCCGCTGGTCATGTATTTCAGCTTATGTAATTTGCCAGCGACCTTCCAAACCATGATGAATGATCTCCTCGGTGACATGGACTACTGTGTAGTCGTCTACATCAACGACATCCTCATATTTACAAAAACCGATGACTTGGAAGAACACGACAAGATTGTTAGACAAGTTCTCCAACATCTCGAAGATAACGATCTATATTTAAAACCAGAAAAATGTTTCTTCCACCAGATAGAAATTGAATTTCTAGGAATGAAGGTGGGAAGAAATGGGATTAGGATGGATGAAGAGAAGATCCAAGCAGTTCTAAGATGGCCAGAACCAAAGAACCTAAAAGGAGTCAGGAGCTTCTTAGGCTTGGCAAACTTCTACCACTGCTTCATCCAAGATTACGCAGCAGTGGCTAGACCACTTCACAACCTAACGAAAAAGGACATGCCTTTTACATGGGGACAAGCACAGCAACATGCGTTTGACACGCTCAAAAATAAATTCACCACAGCCCCCATTCTGGCATATCCCGATCACGACCAACACTTCCGATTGGAAATGGATGCCTCGTATTTTGCCATAGGAGCAGTCCTCTCTTTGCTGAACAAAGAAACGGAAAAATGGCACCTGGTCGCATATATGTCACATGCGATGTCACTGGAAGAACGAAATTACCCCATTGCAGATAAGGAAATGCTGAGCGTAATTCACGCACTCGAGTCTTGGAGACACTACCTCGAAGGTAGCAAATTCGAGTTCGAGATCTGGAATGATCACCCAAATTTGCAATGGTTCATGAAAAATCAAAATCTCTCATGATGACAAGCCCGCTGGGCTGGATACTTGTCTAGGTTCAATTTCAAATGGGTCCACAAGCCTGGAACCCAGATGGCTAAAGCAGACGCACTCTCTAGAAGAGAAGACCATGCCATCGGAATTGAAACCGATAATGAAAAAGTTATGATCATCACCCCGGACAAAGTCCTAGCAACCTCGGAGGAAGGGGAACATTTAGTCTCAGTTGCCAAGAAAGTCAAGATACAGATGGCCTCACACGCCACAGAGATCAAGGACGACAGCGACACCATAATAGAACGCATCAGAGATGCACAACAGAAAATGGAAGAGAAGACACAGAAGAGTCTATGGAACAAGTTTAATCTCAGAGGAGACCTTACCAAGGAAGGAAGGCACTTTGTACCTGAAGAAGGAAGCATCCGACAAGACATCATCCATCTTCATCACGATATGCCAGTAGCAGGACACCACAGCAAACAAAAAACATTAGAAAATATCCAAAAGGTTATTAGTGGCCTGGGATGGCCTCTGATATTGACAATTATGTAAAACACTGCAATAGATGTCAGCGGTTCAAGATAGGAAACAAGCTACCAGCAGGAAAGCTAATGCCACTAGAAGCCGCACACATGCCCTGGACAGATATCACTGCCGACTTCATCACAGATCTACTGTAATCGAATGGATTCGACTCCATCCTAGTGGTGGTTGATCGCTTCTCAAAAGAAGTCGAATTCATCCCATGCACCAAAAACATATCCGCAATAGAAACTGCTCGGTTATACCTAAATAGAGTTTGGGTAAACCACGGACTCCCCTGATCCATAATCTCTGACAGAGGACCCCAGTTCAGCTCACAGGTGATGCAGAACCTCTGCGGCAGATTAGGAATTAAACCTAAATTATTGACCGTCTTTCACCCACAAACGGATGGGCAAACGGAAAGGGTCAATCAGGATCTCCAGCAGTATCTCTGATTGTTTACATCAGAAAAACAAGATGAATGGGCCAATTGGCTAGCCCTCGCCCAGTTTTCACATAATTCACAGATGCACACAGCCACCCAGAAAACACCCTTTACAGTAACAAGAACCTACCAGCCTAGAATGGGTATGGAACCAGGAACATCTAACGTGCCAGCCACAGAAACGCTAGCTGCTCAGATAGAAGAGACGTTAGAATCCACCCATAGAAACCTAGAACAGGCATGACAACGAATGTCCAAACAGGCAGAGCCCAAAAGATCTGAAGCACCCAAATACACTATAGGTGATCAAGTTTGGCTTTCCACAGAAAACCTTAGATTGCCAAGAGCATCTAAGAAGTTAATGGAAAAATGGCTTGGACCATATAAAATCAAAAACATAATCCCGAACGCAGTAGAACTGCACCTTTCAAAGATGATGTGGATACATCCGACGGTCAACATCTCAAGGGTGAAACCTTATGCAGAGCATCTACCTGGCCAGCCAGTCTATAAGCCCAGACCAGTTATTGTCACCGAAGAACGAGATGTTGAATATGAGGTTGAGTCCATTGTAGATTCCCGCTTGAAGTGTGGAAAATTGGAATACTTAGTCCATTGGACGGGATTTGACGAAACAGAGCGAATATGGGAACCCCTCGGAAACCTCAGAAATGCACAAGATGCTATCAAGGAATTCCATAGAACCCACCCATCAGCTTCACAAAAACTACGAATCGCAGAAACACTCTTCCCCACCCTTTTCACAGAGAATAGATTTCTCAACGTACCAGACAAAGGTAATAGAATTACCCAGGTCTTCGATCGCCTAGAAGTCGATCCATAGAAAGGGGGAAGTGTTATGAAATGAATAACATATTCCTTCTCTCCACATTTTTCTCATCTTAACAGTACCACTTTTATTTAGTTTCCCACGGTCACATGACAGACCACGTGACTTTCCCATGCTTGATGTCACTTTCCCACAAAGGACCCCTATGACATTATACTCCCACATCTCACTTTACACTTATTTACATTCCCATCTTATCTTATCTTATCTCCAACCAATCACATTCATAGTAACGATCTATCAAGACAAGAGACACTTAGTCTCCAACAACCCACGATGACATCATAGTCCAGGCCAGCCTATGACATTATCATGACACCATTAGCTTACAAAGATATTACTAATTACTACTGTATTTTAGTCACTATTTAGTCAGCCCACATTGCACCACCCGATGTCATAATGGCGTGATATGGCACCATACCCTATACCCTAGTCACATGACTTCCCTGTATAGTAATTGTATCACAACATGTACAAATAGTAGAAT
>JBBPKP010000597.1:0-11808 GCA_038089335.1 Boletellus aff. obscurococcineus | reverse complement strand
GCCTTCATGTCGACCATTGCTAATCGTAACCGGACATTTTTGTAGGGATCATTCGCAGCTTCTCCGGTAGATCCTGCGCCAGAAAAACCTGTCTCGGGCAGAGTTGAGCCACCAATGTGTGCAGTGGTGGCCCAGGTGCCTACCCAGGTGCCCACCCCACCCGTACGCTGCCTTCATGTCGACCATTGCTAATCGTAACCGGTCATTTTTGTAGGGATCATTCGCTGCTTCTCCGGTAGATCCTGCGCCAGGCGAAAACGAGCTGGTTTCTGTATCGACCACTTTTTTCCCTGGTGCACAGACTCACGCTCTCCCTCCTGACCTGGTATTTCTTTCGTCCGACTCGGTATTCTTCTACGTCCACATCCATGTCCTCCTTGCTGCATCGGACAATAACTTCAACTCCTTGCTTCCGTCTTCTCCAAAGACGAAGCAGGGTCCTATAGGTCCCGTGATTCTCCCAGATTCCTCGATAATTCTCAACGTCGTATTACATGCCGTCTACGATATGTCTTGTTCTCATTATTCACCCTCATTTGAAACACTCGCTGCAGCGCTCAATGCCATGACCACGTACGGGATCTCGCCCAGAGCATACGTTGCCTCCACCACTCCTCTTCACACCCTTCTTTTGTCTCTTGCTCCCGTCTATCCTCTGGAGGTTTATGCGCTCGCTGCATCATACGACTTGTATGACCTCGCTGTGCCGACTTCTGCACATTTGCTCTCGTTTTCTCTCGCTTCGCTCACGGACGAAATGGCGGAACGAATCGGCGCCAAGTACTTGAAACGACTTTTTTTCCTGCATTTTGGGCGTGCCGACGCACTTAAACGCCTTCTCTTGCCACCCCCTCATCCGCACCCACCTACCCCAACTTGTGATTATTCAGAACAGAAAAAGTTGACCCGGGCATGGGCATTGGCATCTGCCTACCTTGCCTGGGATGCCCGACCTGGTAAGGACCTGTAAAATGGGTCAGCCAGCACACCGAATTGACCCGGAACGCCATAGACTTGTCTACAAGCGTCATGGAGTTGGCTCTTGCGCCATTGGGTGACCAGCTTTCTTGCGAGTCCTGTAGACAGACGCTTCAAGAAAGGCTCAAAACACTTGTTCTACAGTGGTCCGTCGTAAAGGTATTTTGAAATCCATCTTGAGATTTCGCCACTCACCAGCTCTAGAGAACGATCTAGTCCAACAGATCATACACTTTCACTGAGATCATCGACCCTACCATCACCACGCAGTTTTGTAAGATTAGCATCGGTTCTTTGGCGAAGTCGCTCTATTGCCCGTTCTTCCTCTTACACAGATGTTGTTTCCTTTACGGTACATCGTCTCCTTTCTTCTCCAAGCTCTCACGCGCACGCATTTTTCATCTTCATTGAACACTATAACAACTCGAAATGTTCGAGCAAAGAAGCTTGTATCATCCATACATGAAATACAACATGAACTTCACTTGTGGCACATAAAGACAAAGTTTTATCCGGGTGAGATACCCAGGGTCGATCGATGACCTAGACGACAGGGTAACGAGAGATGCGCAGTGGCAGGTCCACAAAATGACGTGTTGATGGGTATTATCGTGTTTTATCCTCGGCTAAAATGGCATCGTTGAGCTCGTCCAGAGGCGCCAGTTCCTTCTTGTCCACGAGATCGAACTGTGCAACAGCGAGCAGAATATGAGTAGGAAGCATCCTGGAACTATAAGAGAAGCACTTCGTTGATGAACAGGAAAAAGTGACGATAGCTAGTATTCAGGTGTGCTAGTTAAGAAATCCAATCAGCACCCTCGCACCTAGCGAAGACGCGTTCGGAACGTACCCTCTATACCCAGCGCACAAATCTGGTCGAAATGGTTGCTGTAGATATGGGCGTAGACTCGGAATAGCCGTCGAACAATGGTGCGAACGGTGTCCCGAAAATTGCGGGGGAACGGAACACCTGGATATTGAATGCAGATTTGAAGTACCATCGGACCAACAAAACAGCCAGGAGTACCTATCTTGTTCGGGAAGACATTCTCGTCATCCAAAATGTTCTGAGCCCAATTCATCAGAGCGTCCACATATTCTGGGGCGGGAAGCTTGGTGGGCTTCTTGAACTTGATACCGTCCTCCCACAAGTACTCGTATCTTCAGAGCGATCAGGGACAAACGAACGAGTACATCATGCCTTCTTACCGGGGACCCGCAGACATGATCGGACACTGGCGGATGAAGCCGAGTCACGAGCGTGAATGGTCCTGTGTCGGTGACGTACCTCTTGCGACGTACAGAACTCTGTTACCGTGCCGTACAACATATTTAGATGGTTGAAGAAATCGACGGCTGAGCTCTGACGTATGAACATTCCATGGATGCTCTGCACAGCGCGAATCGGACATACCATGAACGGCGAGCCATTCATTCAAATCCTCGCCATCCGGGAGCAGAACGGCGAGCCTCAAATTGCCTGAGCCCTTTGGAGGCCAAGGCATCGGGGAGGCATCAGAGCATGATCTGCGTGACCGCCTCGCGGTTACCTCACCAGGGTAGCCTCTGCATACTTGCGCAACTGGTACTGCTTCGTCCCCTCGGGAACGTCCTTGCGAGGCTTGAAGGTTCGTGTCTTTCCCCTGTGCGATTAGGGCCGCGATTTGGGCGTCTGCCTCGCATCTCAAACGGCGTGTAGTTGATGACTTACAGGCCAAAGAAAGAAGACATGATCGGTGAGGAAAGATGTGTTATAGTCCCAAGATTGGCAGCCGCATCATTATGTAAGAGCGATTGGGGGGGGCATCTCTTGATGGGTGCTCGCTGAGTAGCTCCAGCAAAGACAGTCCCCAAAGCAGCTGCCTCATGGGTAGGTAAATATTGATTAAGCCAGTCAAAAGTACACGACGGTCATTTTCCACCCCTTTTTGAGTGTAAAGTTGTCCAATGCTTCTTTCGCCGTCGAAGCCAGCTCGGCGGACTCGTAAAAAACCTGCGCCATCTTGACCTTTGCACCGGCAGCGTTTGGTGTCGGTGACTGCGCTACATGTGTTGACAGGAAGCCTCGATACCTGTGCAGAATCATCAACACGAGCAAGGGGGTTAAAGACAGATCGCTTACTGCTGGAACAGAACAGAAAGCACGTCGTCTGTCACCTCCTGGGGTAAATTCGTGCACAACAGGCGTGCAGAAGGCTGTTGTACGGGTGCGGGCATACCCGCTTACCGGAAAAGGAGACCAATGAGCGGGTAGCACACTTTTGACAGCCACGCATACCTAGTGGCTTGGGGTGCTGTACGCTTTCTTCGTCCTCGTCGATCTCCATCTCCTCTTCGTCGCTACCATCCCCCTGTGGCTTCTCCCGCTTCGCGGTGGGGTGGTCGTCTGCGGTCTCATCGTCTCGCGGTCTCTTATCTACCGAAGAGACCGTGATTTTGCCGATCTGCGCCGCCTCTGGCCGTGCGTGTGCGGAAGTGGGAGGGACGAAATTTGGATCCTCCCTTCGAGCCGTCGCGTACGACTTTGTCTTTGCATAGTGGATGCGCTGGGTGGGTGTTCATCTCGGCGCGGACGATCGGAAGAATGCAACAGACCATAGGCTTATCATAGAACATCATGCCCTCGCATGCTCTCATCGCGGTCGTCGCCGCAGCAAGATCAGTGAACACGAGGAACGCCTGTCCCTTCATTTTCGGGCCCTTGGAGGCTACCACGTCTATCACCTTCCCGTAGGTGGTGAACAGAGCATATAGCTGTGAGCGTAGTTCGTCCTTGTTGACTTTGTCATTAAGGTTGTTGATGTAGAGCGTCGCGTTCGGCTGCGACGCCATGTCGGTCGGTGGTGGTCATGCAGCTGCTCCGCTCGCAGGGGGCGGAGGGCGTTCTCGATCAGGCAAGTAACTCTCACGAGCCCTCCACGACGGGCGACGGACGACGTGGAGCTCGTTGCGCCGCCGTCGTGCCCGCCGTCCCCCTCGTCGTCTTCGTGTATCCTGCGCATCGTGACTGAGCGGGGCGCTGAAGGCCAGACTAGACAGCTCTGCAGCTGCCGGACGTGGCCCCAGCACATTGTCGCTGCTGTTTATCGCCGCCCGTTCGCGCTGCGGCTACTTTGGTCGTGTTTTACCCCGAAAAACGTGACCGGGCAAACAAGCCCAAAACCGGGTTGAAACGTTCCCCGTCCATGAAATTTTTGACGACTTTCTACGACGCATTCAGATGAACGACATGCAGGTTTCGGAATGGCTCCCTTCTTTCCTCGTCCCGTTCTTTTCGCTGTCGTACCCCACAGCCCCGCCGCCGGACCCTGACTCCTTCCGCGATTCGCTCTACTACAACACTGGCATCCTCGATGTCTGCATCATCGTGTCGTGTATCGCTGTCATGGCTGTGTTACGCGACGTTGCACGCGTCTACCTCATGGAGCCGTTTGCCAAATGGAAACTCACCCGTGAATGGGAAAAGTCTCAGCGCGCACTGTCCAAAAGCACGGCCGATCACTCATCTCTTCCAAACGGCGTCCTCCGACACGGTAATGGCAAGTGTGCCCCTCTGACCATGTCCAAAAGGGATGCTCGCGGGATACACAGAAGCATGTTGAGGTTTGCAGAGCAGGGCTGGTCTTTCATATACTACACCGTAAATTTCGCTTTTGGCGTCGTAAGTATCCTCTCGAACGACAGTCTAGGCATTCAAGTCTGACACCATCCCAGTATGTCCATCGCAACCTTCCCACTCGGGTCTGGCACCCAACAGATCTATGGTTGAATTTCCCTCACATTCCCCTGGCCGGCACTATCAAGTTCTACTATCTCGTACAGACCGCCTTCTACCTCCACCAAGTGTTGATTCTCAATGCCGAGGCTCGCAGGAAAGACCATGTCCAAATGATGACTCACCACATCATCACCATCATCCTCATGGTTACAAGTTACGCCTACAACTTCACGCGTTGCGGGTGCCTTATTATGGTCTTGATGGACTGTTGTGATATTTTTTTACCTGTGAGTGGCCCTTTGCATGCAGTGATTGATCGAATCCTCATTCGATTTGCACCAGCTCGCTAAGATGCTGCGATATATTGGCCTGTATACCCTTTGTGATGCGACCTTTACTATTTTCCTGCTCTCTTGGTTCATTACTCGGCACGTCCTTTTCATTATTGTCATCAAAAGTGCATTGGTGGACTCGGTGCGTCTCGTGCCTGAGATATGGGTGCCAACGGCGAAGAACCCTATCCCCACTTTCACATACCAAGCCTTCTCTGCTTTGCTGGTTTCATTACAGGTGAGCTGCGCGTGCTCGTCGACTTGTCATGTACCCACCGTTACGCAAAGGTGATTCAAATCATTTGGTTTGGAATGATATGCCGCGTTGCATATCGTGTTGTGACCGGTCAGGGCGCGTCTGACGACCGAAGCGATGAAGAGGACGAGTAAGTGCGTTGTGGATTCGTGGCGGTCGCAGCTAACCTGCTCCGCCTTCTCCACAGCGGAAGCTACGAAGGGAAGGAAGAATGACGGACCATCTTGGTAGACTACATTACATCTGTTCAGCATTTAATGGCCAAGGGTGCTGCCTTTGCGCGCCTAGACGCGCACCTCCTACCGTAACCCAGGCTTGTACGAGGGGCGTTTCCTTTTCTAGTAACTGTGGTCATTCGTGCTTCCCGCAGCGACACTCGCGATTGAACCCTTTTCGTTGTCGCTCACCACGTCCGTATTTACGCCGGGGCCATGATGTCCAGTTTCATGTCTTTCTTTGGGGGGAAACGAGACTCCAAGCAAGCTGCTCGAGACGCCATCGTCGCGATGAGGCAGCAGCTGCAGATGATTGAGAAGAAGGAAGACTTCCTCCAGAAGAAGATAGACGAGGAATTGAAGAAGGCAAAGGCCAACGCTGTATCAAATAAAGCCGGTACGCCATCAGCACGAGACATCTGCCCCACTGAACCGCCCGCCGACTACCAGCTGCGACCCAGGCGCTCCGAAGAAAGAAGCAGAGCGAGGCGGAGATGGAGAGACTGAACGGACAACGTCTGCAGCTCGAACAGCAGATCAACACGCTCGAGTCGGCGAACCTCAATCTCGAGACGATGCAGGTCATAAAGAGAGGTTCCGACGTGTTGGGGCAGATCCACGGGCGCATGTGCGTGTGTTGCTCTGTGCACCCGCCGTGCCCGTTGTCCTGATGACGCTTTTCTAGGACAATGAACGACGTGGACGCCACGATGGCCAAGATTGCCGAGCAGCGAGAGATAGCGAATGAGATTTCAGAGGCAATATCTGCACCGATCGACCAAGTGGACGAGGTAACGTCCCGCCCTTGTACACGTGCTGCACGCATTCACGGCGCCCTTGTAGGATGCACTGAGGGAAGAACTAGCTGAGCTCGAACAGGCACATTTGGACGAGCGTCTGGCCGGTGCGGAACATGTTCCTGTACACATTCCTTCGGGTGCACGAGAAACGCGTAAGTGCCGGAATACCTTTCACGTCCATGAGCAGATTATTCACCCCGTTTATCGTGTTATGCCGACAGCCAAACAGATTGCGGTGGAGGACGACGAAGAAGCGCAGCTGAGAGAGTTGCAGGCTGCCCTGGCGATCTAATGCCTGGGGTAGTATTGTATCATGCTTTTGGTTTGGCTCTTGTGGCTGGATAGCATGTTCGTCATCTACTACTACCAATATCCCGTCACTTCCAATTAATAACGTCACACATCTTGCGTGCATTGTCAGCCGTTCTAAGATGGGTAGTGTACAAGATAATCAGTATTAAATTATGCAGCGATGGACACTAGGCTATGAGTGCAGTGAATGCGAATGCATGCTAGGGAACGTGCAGGGGAAGATGCGGATGATGGAAGTGCCATGCAAGCTTTGGTCATCAGGGGAGGATGAGAAGTTCAAAATGACATGCAGTTATGACGAAAAGCCACGGAGACCCAGAACCCTACGTACATCAGAGGTAAAGCGCAAGGAATCAAGGATTGGCAACAAATCAAGCAGAGCTTCGTCGTGTGGATCATGAGTCCATCCCTCTATGGGTATACCGTTTGCTGTCGAGATCGGATTTAAACGACAGTGCGAAATCGATATCTGATAAAACTAACCTTCATTGACCCGATAGCTGATCGGTGAGTTGTCAACGAGGCAGACACGTGAGAGATCCTTCTCGATGATAGACAGATCTTTGGTATAAGAGCCATTTGGCAGTAGCGTACAGGACTAACAAAGTCATCGCAAAGGCCGGCAAAGGCAAAATTGGGTAACGTACCTCCCGAAAGAAGCGGCGAGCGAGGATGCCACGTCCAGCGTCTAACCAGTCGATGACAGGATCGGCATATTCTTGCATGGAGGCAGTAAATACGACTAGAGTGTACCATCCTGAGACCTACGATTGGTTAAAATCGCGGGAAGAGTTTCCTGGAGTGGTAGAACACACCTTGCGGAGAAAGTAATCCACGAAGGGACGCTTGTATACATGGTACAACGTACTTCGATCACCGAGAACGACCTCGACTGTGTGACCCGTATTGCGCCTTCCGAAGCCAAGGAGACCAAAACCGCCAGAGGACAAGGAAATGGGCTTTGAGGTGGAGTGTATGAGGGTCTCATCCAAGTCAAGCACGAGTGTCTTGGGGAGATGAAAGGGTGTTTTGTGTGCTGGCAGAGGAGGGGTGGCCTCCCGGGCAGCTACGACTGGCGGCAGCGGGGGAGAAACTGATATCGACGGAGAGGCGGAGCTAGGAACAGGCGATGGGGGGGGAGTGGGGAGGGGGCCGATTTCTGACGTGGGATGAACTCTGTACGCGAGACAAGATAGGGGATCTAAAGGAGGCGGTGGGGTTGAGAGAGGAGAAGGCGACTGTTGTGTTACAGGCGGCACATTACGGGGGTCGTCGTGGTTCGTGTTTTGTAAATCGTGATCGCCGAGTTGGGCAACCATAACCGGATTTGGACCGCTGTCTGCATCCCCAGGTATCCAAGAGGCCCATGTAGTGCGTATCGTATTCCAGACAATAACGAAGATACGGACGAGGAAGAGACGTCTGAAAGCGCTCCTGAATCTGAGAGTGGGTTGCAATCTGATGGCTGGATCAGAGACGGACGGTTTGGGAAAAGGAATTGGCAAGAAACCAGAGGGGGAGGAGTAGGAGCGTCTTGGCCGAGCAGGGCCAGAAGGGTGTGCGGGATCCAGGGCTAGCTGGTCGGACCAAGGGGTGGTCCGGCTGGGAGCACTGCCAGCGTCGGACCCACGGCGTCTCGATGGGGCCCGAGGGTCGGTGGGTGTGGACGGGGGGGTGCGGGGGAGGACGAGGACGTCGAGCTGGCGCGAGAGCAAGGCAAGCGAGTTCATGGGGGATTGGGGACAAGGACCGAATTGGCGCACGTGCTTGCCAAACAGTGAACATTAAGCATTCCCCTGTACGGCTCGCAGGACGTCTACGATTACCGCGTCCTCGCGCCCAGCTTTCCAAACCCCAGTTAGCTTCCCGCTCCATCTCACACCTTTCCCTCCCCCCTTGACGTTCAGCCTTTCCTTCACCAGCCCCCCCGCTTCCTTCACTACCTTCTCAGACGAGCCAGCTATCAACAAAACGTTGGTTCCCGTTGCACTTTGAGAGGACGGTGTCGAGGACAGGACGAGGAGGTATTCGGTCCCCGCGACTGCGGCTCCTGTAAACGTATTCGCTATGGCAGACAAGAATCCGAGGGGATGGATGGAATCGTCCACCCGGTGCACGTGCCTTACGAACACCGCAGCCGAGGATCGGGTCATTTCCTCTTCGATATTCCTTGCGATATACTTCGCAAGCTCAAATTCTATGTCGTTAACCCGCCTTTCCGCTCTCCTGCGCTCTTCTATCACTTGCTCCACACGAGCAGATGCCTGAGGGGCTCCGCAGCTGAGAATCGCTGCAGTAGCTGCGAGTTGCTTGTGTGCAGTGGTCAGGTGTTCAATAAGCCGTGGCCCGGCAAAGAAATACAGTCTGGCGGAAGTGGCGTTCGAACGAGCGAGCGTCTCCGTTTGCGGGACCAGAAAGAGTTGGAGATTGTGTAAACTGGGCCAATGAGTGCCGCAGCAGCTGCACGATACGTTCAGTTTCGGTACTACGGGTGTTCGAGGGACGCACGGATTCCGATCGACTTGATCGATAACCACGACCCTCATAATCCCGCCAGTGTAGTCAGTAGGGACCGTCTTTGTGAACCCACGCGTATGGTCCTCTGATTTCCCAGAGTTTTCCATCTCCTGCACTTCAACATGCACCTCGCGGCCTTCGAAGACATATTGGTTTGCCGTGGTCTGGATGTCTTGTATCTCGTCGCAGGTCATGCTTCTTGCCAGTTCAACGTAGCATGGAGTAGGCGCGTCCGTCAAACACCAAGAGAGGGTCTGGATGCTCAAGCGATGCTCGATGACGGCAGATAAAAGGTGCTGGGAGGTGTGCATGGTCATCTGCGCCGGAAGCTCGTTACGATAACAAGGGCTAGCAGTGGGCTGAGGACACCCACATGATCGTACCTGCGCGCCCAGTCAGCATCCCCGAGCTTGACCGTGACTCTGGCCCCTGCTGCAAATCGAAGACTATCCACTTCAACGTCGTCCACTTGGACGTAATGAACTGCATGTCCACCATGACGCCTCGCCTGCAGAACCTTCCAGACAGTCTTGTCCTCGGCTTGGATCAAACCGGTATCTGAGGGCTGGCCACCACCTTCTGGGAACACGATGGTATCGTGCAAAACGACCTGAAGGGTGGGAGCACTCGATGGCGAGGATGCCGTTCCTTTTCCCTTTCTCCCGCCCGGCGTCGGATGAGATCGCGAAACCTGACAACTCACGACAGTGGTCACTAGCTCTCGCAGGAGAGGATCGCCTTTGGAATTAGGCTCAGTTATGATAAACTTGTCTTACTATCTCGTTTCCTCACGTTGACACGCCAAGAGACCAACAGGAATGGAAAACTGCGGGTCTGATGGAATCCGGAGGGTGGGGGAGACAACCCTGTGGTATGTAGAAGGTGTGGTCGAAGGCAACAATAGAACTGCTCCGCCCGACATTCCTGGTGCTCCGAGGCAGAAGACGTCTGCCACATCCAAATATTCAGTGTCTAGTCCATTATGGCACAACACTCCCGCGCGAATTAAGAAAGTCGGCTCTCGTCCTACCGAGCAGATGACAGAGAGAGCATACGGGGGCGTCAGCTATTCCATTCTACGTGAGTCCTGACCAGCTCCGGTTCGGTCTTGACTGCTACCCGTGTTCAAAAGCTACGGACCCCGAGCGGGCGGCGGAACCGCGTGAACATGTCCTCGCTGAAACCATCCCACAATCATCTTACGAGCACCGGAAACACGTAGAAAGGGGTCTCCTGAGGAAGCTGGATATCCGAATGTCCATGCTAATACTAATATACATTCTGAATTATGTGAGTGGTTCGCCTACTTATCTCGCTTATCCAGTTCACGCGGGGGGGACAACCTAGGTCGATCGCAATAACGTCGCGTAGGTTTTCCTCGGGTGACATGGAAAGTCATGGGCTCTGGTCTGACGTGGTTGCTTCTGATGAGTGCGGCGAGACTCAGAGGCTTCGAGGAAGATCTCCACTTACAAGGGCAGCAATTCAACAACATCTTGAGCGCATTATACGTGGGTTATGTTCTCATGCAAGTACCTTCGTAAGGTCTCCTTCACCGCTTGCTCTATGAGCGATGAACATCATCTGGAATGACAGCAATATGTTTCTCAACCGTATCGGAAGACCCTCCCTGTATCTTTCATGGTGCATGACCCTCTGGGGTATCATGTCTGTCCTCACGGGTGATGTTGCACGTTTTTTAATACCCGCTTTGCTGACTCGAGTCTCCCATTTAGGTGCAATGACCTCGTAAATGTTCATTTTATTTTATTTTACAGTGGACTTATCTGGCCTGTTCGCTGGAAAGATATACTGGCGTGCTCATCACACGTTTTTGCATTGGATTTGTTGAAGCCGCATTTTTTCCTGGGGCCTTATTCCTTCTTTCTAAGTGGCAAGTCATGAACACTGTCTGTTACACCGTAGCGTTGCTGATGTTGGACAGGTATAGACGAAGAGAGCTGGGTGAAAGGACCGCCATCTTGTCTTGTGGGATCATGGTTGGCAATGCTTTCGGCTCCCTGATAGCTTCTGCGATTCTTGATTCTATGGATGGTGTTTTAGGGTGTGCGGCGTGGAGGTGACCCTGCACTAAATTTCTCGAAGCCGTTCTAAATGTATACGATCGCCCTTCTACAGGTGGTTGTTCTACATCGAGGGGACGCTGACTGTGGTTGTTGCACTCAGTGCGACCTTTGTATTGCCCGATTTCCCATCGTCTCCGTCAACGTGGCTCACGTCTCAGGAGCTTGCACTGGCACGGCTACGGATGAAGGAGGATAATTTTGCAGATGAAGAGGAATCTAACAGCACCAAAGGGCAGACGACAGGGCTGGTGTTAGCAATCTCAGACTGGAAGGTTTGGTGGCTCTGTCTCGCACTGACAAACATGGCCGTTTCGCTATCATTCAATGCCTTCTTCCCCACATTAAGCGCAACCATTGGATACACCCCAACGATAAGCCTTCTCTTGTGCATCCCCCCATGGGCATTTGCGACCCTTGTAGGGTTCAAAATGTCGAGGTGACTCTGCATCGGCTCTCCATCCTATGGGCTAACATGCGTTAGACACTCTGATTTGCGTGGCGAGCGCTTTTCTTACATTGCCATGTCTTTATTCTTCGGTGTTATCGGCTTCTCGATGGCAATGGTGACTATGAACACAGTGGTTCGTTATATA
>JBBPKP010000595.1:0-11815 GCA_038089335.1 Boletellus aff. obscurococcineus | reverse complement strand
CCCACTCGTGAGAGGCAATTGACACTATGAAACAGCTCCAATTCATTGCATTCACCTCTTCCGTAATCGCCAGTCTGACTCGACACGACCGCCGTACACGACAGACTGGCTTCGTAGCTTGGACAATGATCGCGAGAAATTATTATCGCCTTGAAAGTGTGTAGTGTACAATCTGGATGACGTTTTGATGTTTGAACTTGCTTGAACTTGCTGACATAATGGACGTGAGAGACCCGAACGAATTGTTTGCCCGGTTGTGCGTTACACTTGGCCTAACAGATGCCGTCTGACCATCTGAGCGTCGTGCCGCCTCTCGTTGGCGCGGGACGTACAGATGAGCTGCAAAATTCGGGGAGAACGCTTCGCACAGCTCCCTCTCCCTTGAATGAAACGTATGCGATATATCCAGCGTCTTTGGTAGGGGAATTGCTGCCGTGTCAGACGTCTCCTGACGAGCAGCGCATTCACCCAAGCTCGAGAACTTGCCCTCAAATCATCATGTGCTCGACCAACCTATCTATTTTGTGAGCGCGGAAGCTCTGCCATTGTCCGAGCGTCGTTTAGTATGTCATCTCGTCCCGTGTCCCATCCCTTGTCCTTGTTCCTTAATATCTCCTAGTTCGTCGGAGACACGTCGATTATCTTTGCTGCGTGGCAGAATTTGTTGAAATCGGTGACATCAAATGGCGTGAATCTGTAGGAAATCTCTTCTCACTATCATCGTGACTGTTGAAGGACATCTCAAGGCTTCAAGATCAACGAAGCCAACGAATGATGCGCAAGCTTGCTATTGATTATGTCAACTTTGCAAAAGAATGCTGGGTACACATGGCAGTACGTGTTTTGACCCTGTCACGACAATTTCTCAGGTGATTCCACTTAGAAAACTTCTTTGGAAGCACGCCAAGTTTCCAGTGATCACTATAGAGCACTGTACACATGTCTATCACTCTTTGTAGTGCTCTATTTCCCAGAGCAAGATCTCGAGAATGCTCCAGTCGGAGATGAACTCATGGAGTGGTTAAACACTCATTTCATCGAACCTTCCACCGAAGAAGGGGACCACCTCTCTTCCCTAGAGCACCCTTGGGAGGATGAAACATTCTGGCCGTATTTAACCAGGTAGACAGCAGTTATTTATCCTTTTCTCTTCTAATTTTCTCTCAAGGGCGACTCTTAGGGGATTAACTAAAGCTGTGACATTCTTCCTTGGCACCCTGTCTGCCCATCCCTCTAAAGACCTGAGAAGGCTCTCACAAACTCTGATTCCGTTACTTAATACCCAGCCGAAACTCCAGGTATATGAGGCAGAAAGAGAGTTTGCGTATGCATCTCACAGGTGGAAAGAAAAGGTCAAGGCATTGAGGCTTGAGCTTGATGGCGTCCCTGAATCTGACCGGCGTGACGACTACGAGGATTGGTGGGATTGTTTCAGCGACATAGTTGGCGTACTGGAAGGCCGCGGAGAAGTGATTCAGAAGGCTTGTGAAGAGCTCGGCACTGACTGGAAGGAGGTTTGTGTTGCCTGGGGTGTTTTTGTGGATTCGAGGCTCCGGAGGCAGGATCTCCCGTGCGTTTAGATCGGCTTTTCCTCTATAATTCATTTGCCGACCCTACTGCAACAGGGATGTTATCGCGCGGGTCCTTGAAGACATGCCTCCTGATCCCACAAACCTGGAGGACATGATCCATGCTGCACTATTTACCGGCGACCCGATGAAGGCACTGGGGCATGCCGCAGATCTAGATCCCTGGCTAAGTGCTCACCTGGCAGACATGATGGAGCCGTTAGCCCTCATCGAGAAAGATCCAAACGAGGAGTAAGTGGGTCACTGATTCATGCATCTGAAACGGAAGAACGAATTTGTGCCTAGTTCAGGATTGACCCCTAGGAACTTTTACGTTCTCTCGTATGCGCAGTACCTGCATGCTGACGCCGCCTTGTGGAGAATAACAGTGGCGTACATGTATTCGTGCGGTAAGATCGGTGCAAAGACTGCCGACGAGGTGCTGGTGCGTGTCCCACTAAGATTGCATGGCAGCGGGACCACGAACGCCTCGGAAAGCAATTCCGGCGAGAACGGGAGTAAAGGAGACTTATCGGGGATTATCAAAGATTTGAATGCGGCTTGCCATGAATATGAGCGGGAAAGCGTCCGGAGGAGTATTTGCAGGGTTGAGTCACTTGCTGTATACTTCCAGCTAATCATCACTGACACCCACTCCACAGGTAGCTGCCCGAACATTTGTGCAGACAAGGGAATATGGTCTTGCGCTGTCATATTGTTCGTCGGCAGAAGACTGGGCTGGCCTTGGTCGTGTGGTCGATTGCATCTTACAAGAATACATCTACGGGGGTTCGACTTCTATGCTATCAGTCGTCCCTATCTGAACTGTTTCAGGTCCGGAACAGTTTACAAGATACGTCCTTGATATTGCACCGTCCCTCCAGAACCTCCGCGCCAATACAGGGCCCCATGACGTTTTTACCCATCGATTAATATTTGCCGTGCGGTATGCCGAGTTCCATCAGCGGTTGTTAAATCTGGACCTCCAAGACGCCGCCTGGGATCTGGTCACAATATTCCAAGAGGAAATTGCGCCAAAGTCCTGGTGGGGGATTTTGCTATGTGATGCCGTTCAGCTCTTGCAGTACGGCAAGTTCTTCCACACTTGAAGTGAGACGTGGACATCTGGAGCTAATTCATCCATGTTCTAGAGCCTACGCCACTTTTCTCTTACCCCAGCGCCTGCATTTTACTTTATCGCCTTGATGAAGTCTGCGCGAGGGCGGCTCAGGGATCAGGAGAAGATTACCTCCGAATGCTGGAAAAGAAGCTCCGAGCTGGTGGACGCCAGGACACGCAGCAGCAACTGCAGGTAGTCCGTCTCACCCTCGCAAAATACTTTGCAAGATGTGCTATGATTGGAACAGGCGGAACGCAGATCATCAAAAGGGGAGTGGGTTCTGTTGTATAAGGCTGCTGTACCTTTCCGACCTGTGCTACTCGTATGTCCCTGCCCCTGGCTGTCCGGTGTTCTGTTAGCGAGCCAAAGGTTTCGTCGGTGAGTCTTACGTCACATCGGGAGGACGCATGTTTTCTTTATCTTTAATCTTCTCGCTCTGGCCCCTGGCGCTGTCGCCTAGTTTAGATATCACAGACTTGGTTATCTCGTGGCTAGACGGGGCTCCCTTTTTCTGCACTATTGAGGTGCTAAATGACGTATAGGGCCCTTGTTGGTGCCACTTGATTATTTCCGCGCATCACGGAATAAACTTTGACGCTGTGGCTATGTTGTCCACACCATACTTCGTGCCTACGCTCGGAGAAGCCGCGCAAACCGCGCGCACCGCTTTCGGCCGCCTCCGACTGTTCCCGGCGGTCTTCATCAGCCCGGCCTCTGATTTTTTGATCTTCTGCGCGCGGTCTTCATATCCGTCAAATTCTGCTGTGTCTTGATTTTAGCGTCGTCCCGGAGGACAAAGGATTCTTTATACTAATGCTACCGCCGTGGTAGTGTGTTCAATCACGACAAAGTCGCACGCCCAAGTATGGCAACGTACTCAAGGGTCGCGGCTCGCGGAGTGGCCTCGCGGGAGACCTCTACAATGTTTTTCATTTAGTACGGGCATATCCAGCAGTGGGACCGAATTACCCATTCCCGCTTCGTCCGCTCGCCTGCTGATTTAACCCAAACTTTTCGCATAACAAAGTATACATTACCACAGCCCCCGGCTCCTCGGGATCCTCGATGAGTTTCGCAGCAGGAACGACGAACCACATTGCTTCTGCTGACCATATCAAGACCTGATTTTTTTTTGGTCCTGAGGAGTAAGGAGTATGTCATTGACTATGGATCAGGATCAAGGTGCCTAGTCGTTCCCTATTTTGTTTTTTCATGCTTTCCTTGTAGGTCCGTTTTTGCCAAGCCGTTGGCCATTGGTACAGGCTTGCTGTTTCACGATGAATGCCAAATGGCCCAATCCGGGCCATTTCAAAACGTATTTATACGCAGGAGGATGTGGGGACGGTATCAGAAGCACCCGCTTGCGTTGCAACATCCCTGCGTTGACTCTTTCGAGGATGTGCTTCAACGTGGTACAGTACTATGGTTACAGCTGCAACCACAGCTGTGTCGTGAAACGGCAGAAGGTATGTTGTATAAGCATATCCGCTGGACAGGACGGTTCACTGAGACGCTAACCCTGGCAGGTCGATTGTAATAGCAGGAATTGCCGATCCAGCGGTATGCACTGGACGAGGCCACACGACTGCCAATCGATGTGCATACAAGTGTGAGTCGCGCGTATCTCCAGAAGGAAGTTATGTTGACAGGGTTGTACAGGATGTCGCCGGACCAGGGCATCATTACGGATGCACGCCACGTCGAATGCTCACACTGCGTGGGCAAGGCAAATGGTCACTGAGATGCAATTCTCATCTGGAGCAGTTCATTTCTCCTAACTGGGGCTATTCGGGCTATTCGGGACACGCGGTTGTAGCGTTGTGATGGATATTTGTGATGTACTTGGGTATCAGGGGCTAAATTATCCTGGAATGGCACTCTATTATATAATACTACTGCGAGTGAGGCGGGGTCGACGTCCGCATCTTCCTCAACGTGGCCAACGTTTCCTCGTCCCGCTCGTCATATTGCTCATCGTGAATGTTGGCCATGGGCGACGACGGCTATTCTCCATCTACGTGGGATTCTGCCGACCACTCCGACCTCAGCAATCCCGGCCACACGCCATATGGCCTCTCCCAGCCTGGAAACCTGCCGCTCTTGCACGAATCTGCAACAACGCCGGCGTTCGCCTCCGTTTCAGGGAAGCCCCCATCATCACCACCCCCTCGATCAAGCTCCGATTCACTCGGGAGATCGTCTACGTCCAGACGCCGAGACAGCATCCCGATCACCATTGACCGGAAGGACACACTGTCCACCATCCAGAGCGATATAGTCAGCTTGGTGGAGCCCAGCTTTGACGAGAACGTGCTGAGAGCACTATGTGAATTAGACGTGAGTGACACTACATCCGTGTTCTAGAACTGGGCGGCCTGTTGATGCTTGGAGGGACATGGCAGTGCGGCGTGCCTCTGCTGCTGGATAGAATCAAACAGAGCATGGTATCCTGCCGGGTCAGTCTTTCGTCCTACCCGCATTCGTCGATGCGTCGCGTGATTGCTGAACGTGGTCTACCGCCACGACCCTGCAACAGGAGGCCTCGGTTTTTTTCAAAAAACGAGCCGTGCTTGAAGAGGAGTATGGCAAGAGTTTGCATAAACTGGCCCGCACCACCTCGGAGGTTTACTCGATGAACGACGGGAAGGCCGGGTAACGCACGACGCATGTCCATCACCGGTCTCGGACTGAAGCGCATTCGTTTCACAGGTCTTTTGTGCATGCGTGGCAGTCTTCTATGAAGCTCCATGAGGTCATGGCCGACAACAGGATAAGGTTCGCCCAACGCCTGAACGAAATGAGCGATGAGCTCGCATCCTTGGCCAAAGAAGTCGACAAGAACAGGAAGCAGGTTCGTTTATTCGGGTCCCGTGCCAAGCAACGTGCTCCTGATATGGCACCAGACGAAGGAACTAGCAAGCCGTTACGAGCGCAACCTCCAAGAGGCGGAAATGAATAGGGAGAAGAGCAAAGCTCGGCTTGACGTATCATCCGAAGAGTTGGTGCGCGTGCTACTGCAGAAGGAGGGCGAACCCCTGAATGAGAGCGCAGTCCATGCCAAGGCACCCGGCGTTCTCGGAGGGAAACGCGTCCTCGGAAAAGCCGTGGCCAAAGGCGGGCTGCTTTTGAAGGGGAAGAATCCTGGAAATGTTGGAATCCCGTTTTCGCTTGGTTTCATATGAGAGCTAATCGTTGGCTAGATCCAACGACAGGAGGACGATATTAGGTCACGGGTCTCAAGCGCATCGGATACTTATGGGAAGGCCTTGACCGATACGCAGACCATGCGACAGGAATACTTCAATTTCCAGCTCCCTCGTTTTCTGCGGGTCCGTTTATATATTTGACCGTGGCGTTCTCGTACTCATCAGATACATGTAGTCCCTGAAGGAGTGTGCCGATGAGATTGACCTCGGAACGCAGTACCATTTGACGAGATATGCGTTCTTGTTTGAAAGCATCGTGCTGAGTGACGGATCGACCCTAGTTCCTCTGACATCGGAAGAAGGCAAGCTTATTCAAGTTATTTACCAACGTCGACCCTGACGCGACGTCCAAAGGGACTGGGTTGAAGGCGCTCATTGAATCGATCGATAACCGTGCGGACTTCAAAACGTACATGCAAAATTATGCATATGCTCGTGGGGGTGCTCCTCGAGGACCAAGGCGGGAAGGCCCCGCGGAGGAAGGTTTCGTACGTGACGCGTTTGTAATTCATATGGAGGCGTTATTGGAAACGCGCATCCTACCAGCTTCCACCTCTTCCCACACTAAGCGCGGCGTACGCTGCCGCGCAGCATCCGCAAGCGAATAATGGAGCACACCCCCCAATAACTGATCGTGGCCGGCCCACGTTTGGTGTGGACCTGGCCGAACAAATGGCCCGGGACAATGCTGAAATTCCTCCAATTCTCGAAAAGTGTTGTGCAGCAATAGAGAAATATGGTCTAAACTCCCAAGGAATTTATCGTATCAGCGGCATGGCAAGAAAGGTCGGTTCACTGAAAGAACGACTGGATAAGGGTGAGGAATAGCCTTTTTATTCTGGCTGATGCGGCTGACACCACTCGTTAGACATAGACACCGTGGACCTTGACTCGGACGAATGGACGTCCGATATCAATAACGTCACTAGCGTTCTTAAGCTGTGGTTTAGGGAACTGCCGGACCCTCTCCTCACCCTGAATCTACATCAAGGCTTCATAGATGCTGCCAGTGAGCTGACGACTTGGGGTTTCACTGCTTTCTCATTCTAGTCGAATATAGGAATCGAGAACGATCGTTTGAGGCATATCCGGCTCCACGAACGGGTCAACGATCTTCCAGACCCGAACTATGCGACATTAAAATACTTTATGGGTCACCTGCACAAGTCAGTCGGAGACGATTGTTTACGTCTCGAATTACTGACAGGCGGACAGGATCGTACAGTGTGAAGCCGACAACTCGATGTCGATCCAGAATCTTGCTATCGTTTTTGGGCCGACGCTGTTCGGGCAGGTATCGAGCAATGGAAGCATCTCTGGACACGGGAATGGAAGCATGGTGGACGCAGCTTACCAGAACAAGGTTTATTTCTTCACCTGGAGGACATTATGAGACTGACATGCACGTCAAAGGCGATTGAGACAATCCTGGAACACTACACTGATATATTTGTGGACGAGTCGGAGGGTGCGACATAGATCTCTCTTTCGTTCGATGCTCCCTTTCTCTTTGTTTGACCCTTTGACATGGACTGCTGTCAGCCTCGTGATACCCCATGGGACACGTCCCTATGGCTTCGCTCTCTTCACAAATAGCTACCCTCGCGGGCTGCTCTTCGTGTTCGTTCATCTCGCTCTATTTCTCCCCTTCGTTTCCTCATGCGAATTCGTGCCCTTTTTTATTCCTCCTTTCTTCTCCTCTGTCTTTTTCTCGTTTATTTATGCACGGTACTACTAGTGTGAGTCGACATGACTGTATGTACTGCGATCCCGGCAAGTCACAGCTGTACTTTTTCCTTCTTTTCTTTTCTTCTCTTTTCTTCTTCTTGAATCTTAGACTACGGTTTGTGATCGCGATAGTCCCCCGCTGCAATACAATAGCTCTCTCATATCGCATACCTCTCGGGATGGGTTGTGAGCCGATTGCTGTGAGTTCGGAGGGAAGCGAGTCTAGCGAGGGCTCGGACCCGGCGGAAAATGGAAAAGAGCCCGTGATGCATCATACTCGGTACCTGATACGAGGGCTCGGTGAATTACAGTACGGTCATTACTCATCCAGGTCCGGGGGCACCGTGGCGTCGGAATGTTTCCGGACCAGCTTTGCTTATGAGGAACACGTAGCGGCCGAGGCACACACGTCCGGCGTGGATATTGGGCGCGGATGCAGTGCTCGAGGGATCCTTGTCGATGCGAACCCTGGCAGGGGTTAAAACAACCTGTGTGACAAATCACTATACGCGCATAAAATGCGGCCCTGGCAAGTGGCAGTCCGGTCATATTACCGTACTTGCTGAGCGGGGTGGGGGGCGATAATGAGGAACAGATCCGATCACTGACTTTCAAAATTCAAGTTCTAAATCGCCGACCTCGCCTCCTCCCGCCCCCCCTCTCTCCGCGCTCGAGCGTGCCTGCCCTGGGGATGCGATCACACTTGAGTAAAACACAATGTACCTTGAAAAGCGTGGGCGCGCGCACGTCCCTTGTCGTTCTTCGCAGGTACCGTGGGGGCCGTGCCGACGTGATATATGTGCCACCACAGTCCACCGCCGGGAACCGAGCGCGTCGGGTGCCTAGGCTGACCACACTGGGCGCGCCAGCCGCAGTGCCACGTGGCACCACAGTGGCACGTATGGGTGGAGCCTGCGCGCGCCAAGTTGCGTTTGTATGTGGGCATCCCTCTCGCACAGCTCGGTTGCGCGCGCATCGGGCATCGGACATCGCCCATATTACCCATCCGCAGCCGATCGGTTCGTTTCTTTTTGGACTAGTATGACGGACGAGTCCGAGGAAGGCATGTGATGTTTGGAGTGTAGCCCCCGGCTCGGATACTGGCTGCAGAGGCCCAGGGACACCAGGCGAGAGTGGTCACGAGTCATGAGGTCGTAAACCCGTACTCGAGCGGGTACTATCCATATGGTTGATTTCATGAGGCGCGTTTGATGAATGCGTGTCCCAAGCTAACAGCTCTACCGGGTGTGTCCAGTACGTCGAATGGTTCAGCGCGCCCGCGGTCCTGATGGACAGGCAAGAAATGTCGCGCGAGTCGATCGAGTCCGCGATAGTTGTGAGGAACAGGCTACCCCATTTTGTGATTGTGTCCTTTCTCTGAGAAGCTACTGGAGGACGACGTCCATGTTCAGTGTTGGAGAAAGGGGTCGACTGCGAAGCAAGTAGGTGTAAGCAGGCAGATGAGCCTGAAGTGAGATGTGGCACTCGGCGGGTGCCATGAAGCGTGCCTACATCAGCGAGCGCTGCGAGTTTGGCCGGGTTGATGGCGAACTCAGCAGATGGCGAGGTCAATGCCGAACCGCACACAAGGCGGAGAAGCGGAAGCACTGTCAAGCCGGTTGTCCGGATACCAAACGAACAGCTCGCAAGTCCCAGAAGAGACAGGGAATCGGGGTCTGATGGGTTGGAGGGGCACGGAAATCGGATTGTGTACGTGTGGAATAGTCACGACGTGAGGGAATGGGAGTCATTTATAATTTGAGCGGGCCGGCCTCTACGGCAACTCTGAGACTTGCGCATAATTGAGAGAACGACTGGTGGAACTCGGAAAGGCCACTATGATGTGGCTGTCATCGGACACGAGAGGATTGCTGGGGCACTGACATTCCGGGGAAGGGAAACATAGCTAGATACATGAAATGTTTAGCCAGCTTGGGAAGTGCATCGTGAGGCTGAGAGCTAATCAATCTCGCAGTGGAAGAGAGTCCACGGGAATTCTGCATGACTGCGATCTCGTGGTATGTTGGCTTGTGGGGCTTCCGCCAGCAATAGCTTCAGTTACGTGATCCACGGCCGGGAGGGAAGTTGAGGCAAGGCCTTCAGAGCGCCAGGCTAGTCGATACATACCAGAAGTGGAAGACCGTCGAGAAGTGATAGACGGACGGAACGGAAGGGCGCGTGATGGCCAATCTGGCACTGGAACTGATGGGGTCGTGAGGGACTCGAAGAAAGAGCAGAGAAAGCAAGGGAAACGTTGTCGAGGGAGGGGCACAGCGCAAGCGATGCCTGACCTCTGCTCGAACAGGACCGCGTCCGACCAGCACTCTCGGGCGGGGGCTGAAATAAACGATGGTATCGCACAGCACGTACTAGTAACCTGATTCGCTCGTCTACCGCTCGGCGTTGGTCCATCGCGCTCACGGAATTCCGATCGACCCGGACAACATGCTGCTTGTCTTGCAGGGGGTGGACTCGGTGAACTGGGACGCGGAGCAGATCTACCTGCTGTGGACGGACGTCGCGTCTGATCTGACTGGGTGTTCCGTGCGCATTTCGGCGTCGTTTGCCAGCTCGTTTCTTTCGTCGATCGAGGCGAGCATACGCCCGGTCACGACGTTGCTCGTCGGGGCTGCGACGGTGTTGGTATGGGTGTTGCGCGGGGCGGGGTTCCCTCGCGTCAAGAAGGTGTGCTACGAACAGTGGGGGACGGCACGAGTCGCGGTTGAAGCGGCAGGGCTGGTGGTTGGGTGAAACGGGGGAGAAGAAGGCTGAAAAGGATTCAAAGTGTGTAGGGACTGGTGTCGCACGTCTGAGGGTGCTATAGCTTGTTTACAGTAACTATGTATCACGACAAGATTAGCAACAACCTCGTCAATGAAGCTAAGGGCTGGATGTTGGTACAGGTAGAGCCTTCAAGCTTCAAGCTCGGGTACTATGTTACCATGTACTACTGCCTTGCCACCTCAACCCACATTCGTGGGACTGGAGCCGGTGGGCTTGTTCTTGCCCTGGGCTAGCGCACTCGCTCGGGCCCGGGTCCGGACTTGAACGTGCTCCGCGTGTTCGGAAGCCGGGAAGACGGCGATTTTGAACGAGTTCCTTTCCGTTATCGGAACCTGGTTTTCTGGATATTCTATTCGACGAAGTTGCTTCCAGAATCATGCATGCTGTGTGGGCACTCCGCAGACTGCAGCGCAACAGCGGGATCCTAGGACATGCAAGGCCCGCCTTTAAGCGCGCTCCTGGTGCGCTACTCGTTCTGTACTTGAACTTGCCTTGAGTGTCCCCCTCTTCGATCAGCATTCTTGAGCCACCAAGACCCAGTGATTCAAGCATGTGTAGCCCCCCAACTGTCAGTGTGAGCTCCCCCTATGGCACTTGTCGTTCTTGTCACTGAACCTTCCTGCGGCAGGGTGTCTCTGGCCCCAATCATCCTGGACTTGAGCTTAACCCTGATAATGTATCTTCTTCCCCGGGCTCCGCTGCGCATACAAACCTCCCGGACAACGAGAAAATAGTTATCACGAGTAAGAAACCCAATTTCTACGAAGCTCTGACATCATGGCTAACAACAAAGCAGATATCAGGGCGACAGATCTTGCTCTCGGTCTCAGACGGATTCCGGCCGGTTTCTATGTCACGGTGCATCACAGCGGGTTTGAATGGAGAACAGAAAACAGGCCCGTCTCCGTGGGACGTGACGTTGTCGAATGGGATGGGCCAATTCCTATGTGGGATTCCTCTCTCTAGTTGGTATTAGTACTAACTGGGTGTGCAGACCATCAGTCTTGTCTGCTAATGTTTCGTTAACCGTCCGGGCATCTTTTGAATTCGAGCCGATGTTAGGTGACGGAGAGCAATTGCGGGAACTTGCAATCACCTCGGAGCAACTACTGGATCGCAGCACGAAAGGCGCTCGTGAGTAGAGCGAGGCCTTGTTGCAGAACTGTCGCTGAAATCATGGCAGCGTTTACGTTCTTGCCAAAGGATGGAGATATTATATCACCATGCTCGTCCCTTTGGGTCATTACCACACAGCAGAATCATGCAGTGCTGGATGTCCTCGAACCTCACTGCGTACGTATACGATTTATTGAACGCGGTTCTCGTTCATCATTATCGTAATTCACAGCCGGTCACGGGGTCTCCGTGCGAGGTAGCAAATGCCACAAACAATGGACACAGTGCTTTCT